>JAODAL010006006.1:0-137914 GCA_025379985.1 Phyllomedusa bahiana | reverse complement strand
AAAAAGGACTGGGCAAAAGTCCAAAAAAACGATTGTTATGTTTTGGTAAATAAAACGGTATTTTTTGCACCTTCAATTCCCCTTGGTGAATAAGAATTGCTGTTTTAAGATGTACGTAGATGCTGCGTCAATGAACAATGCTGGGTGGGGGAAATGTGAAAAAAACACGTAAACTGTTTTGTTTTGATATAATAAACGGTAATTTTTATGCACCTTTCAATTCACCTGTGGTGATATTAGAATTGCTGCTTTAAGATTTACGTAGATGCTGCGTCAATGAACAATGCGGGGTGTGCAAAAGTCAAAAAACACATAAACTGTTATGTTTTGGTATAATAAACGGTATTTTTTGCACCTTTCAATTCACCTGTGGTGAATATAGAATTGCTGTTTTAAGATTTACGTAGATGCTGCGTCAATGAACAATGCTGGGTGTGCAAAAGTCAAAAAACACTTAACTGTTATGTTTTGATATAATAAACGGTATTTTTTGCACCTTTCAATTCACCTTTGGTGAATATAGAATTTCTGTTTTAAGTTTTACGTAGATGCTGCTAAAATTAACAATGCTGGGTGTGCAAAAGTAAAAAAACACGTAACTGTTTTGTTTTGGTATAATAAACGGTATATTTTGACCTTTCTATTCACCTGTGGTGAATTAGAATTGCTGTTTAAGATTTACGTAGATGCTGGGTCTATGAAAAAATGCTGGGGTGTGCAAAAGTCAAAAAACACATAACTGTTATGTTTGGTATAATAACGATATTTTTTGCACCTTTCAATTCACCTGTGGTGAATATAGAATTGCTGTTTTTACAATTTACGTAGATGCTGCGTCAATGAACAATGCTGGGTGTGCAATAAGTCAAAAAACACGTAACGTTATGTTTTGATATAATAAACGTATTTTTTTTGCCCCTTTTCAATTCACCTGTGGTGAATATAATTTGTTTGTTTTAAGATTTACGTAGATGCTGCGTCAAGAACAATGCTGGGTGCGCAAAAGTCAAAAAACAAGTAACTGTTTTTTTTTGGTATAAAAAACGATATTTTTGCCCCCTTTCTTCACCTGTGGTGAAATAAAATTGCTGTTTTAAATTTACGTAATGCTGCGTAAATAAACAATCTGGGTGCGCAAAAGTCAAAAAAAAAAAACTGTTAGTTTTGGCTAAAAAACGATATTTTTTGCACCTTTCAATTCCTGGGTATAATGAATTGCTGTTTTAAAAGATTTTCTAGATGCTTGTCAATGAACAATCGGGGGAAAAGTCAAAAAACACGTAACTGTTTTTTTGGTATAATAAACGATTTTTTTTCACCTTTCAATTCACTGTGGGAAAAATTAGTTTTGTGTTTTAAAGATTTAGTAAGCTGCGTCAATAAACAAGCTGGGTGTGCAAATTCAAAAAACACGTAATGTTATGTTTTGTTAAAATAAACCGTATTTTTTCGCCTTTCAATTCACCTGTGGGGTATAAAAATTGCTTTTTTTTAAGATTTACGTTGATGCTGCGTAATAAAAAATGCGGGTGCGAAAAGTCAAAAAACCCGTATGTGATGTTTTGTAGGAACACGGTTTTTTTTGCAACAAACAACTGTCTGCTAAAATTGCGGGATTGAAATTTAAAACTGAAAGGTGGTATATAAACAGAAACAGGGTTTTTGGGAAAAATTGAAAATGATACCTATTGAAATTATTTGTAATAAAGTGGGTTTTGCAGCTAACAAAGAGCCTGCTTACTAAAATATGTGTACCCAAATAAAGTTCAGGCTGCCCAATATTCCAAAAAATATTTCAATAGCAAACTGTTAAAAATAAAGAATTCCCTACAATGCTACTAAGTCGGGGTGAACTTTACCCCGGGTTTCTTTATAGATAGAGTTGTCTGTTTTCGCCCGGGGGGCCCCCCCCCCCACCTCCCCCGCTTGAATTTACGTGGTGATGTTTTCTTTTTAAAATTTTAGCTAACTAAAAAAAAACTTCAAATTTTAATCTAATAAATTGGAAGGATCACGCTAATAGTAGAGGGTTTTCTGTTTCAGAAAAAGACTAATTTTGTGAGGTTTTTCACAGGAAGCCAGGTCCCACCCATGAGACGCTGAGAGCACTGGGCGAAAAAGGAAACGCTTTCTATGTAAAACGAGGGGCATGTATTTTTCCCCCAATCGCAACCCTACTATCCCAGCATGACGTCGCACACACATCCACCCGCCCTTTTTTGTAATCTGATTTGCTGGCCCCCAAAATTACAGGAAGCGCCGTAAAAGGGCCCATCTTAATAATTATGCACAGATTTTTTAACCTTAATTATCGCATGATCTGGAAATTTCGATCACCATAAAAACCTTACCGATTTCAACTTTGTCGATAAAATCGCTCAACACTAGAGATGAGCTTATGTGGATAAACTTGTCTGAGGGCAAGATAGGGTGGTAAGATAGGAGGCAGATGGCTGCAAGGTAGATAGTAATAGCAAGCATGGTAATTAAGGAGTATGCAAAGAAGTGCAGCTACTTACAAAAAGGCGAGAGTCCCTGCTCCCTTATGCTCACTTCTGGCTCAATTCTGGGATAATTCTGAGGATTGCCACTTCTAAATTGCCACTTAGAAATTTGGCACGTGAAATTTGGCCCGCAGACCTCGGTCCACAGACCACAGCTCTGCAACTTATACTCAACTATGATGAGTTCAAAATGAGCATTAGGGCCTTCAGGTGTCGTAAACGGGTGGAGCTACAAATAGCTCTGCACAAAGCAGAAACTTCAAGGGGAATATCTGGGATTGATGGCTACACAAATAAACACAGGATAAATTATGGAAGACAGAGCTGGGCGAAAATATCTAGACAAAAATGTACCATTTAAACTAAGCAGAGACAGTTAGACATATAATGCGGTGGTATGGCTGGGATTTGCTGTTCACCAGACAGGACGTACCATTTAAACTAAGCAGAGACAGTTAGACATATAATGCGGTGGTATGGCTGGGATTTGCTGTTCACCAGACAAGACATACCTGTGAAGAAATGAAGAGAAGCGTAGTCAGATGATATTACGGACTCCAAAGTCTGCGTTATTAAGTTCTGGGATAATTCTGAGGATTGCCACTTCTAAATTGCCACTTAGAAATTTGGCACGTGAAATTTGGCCCGCAGACCTCGGTCCACAGACCACAGCTCTGCAACTTATACTCAACTATGATGAGTTCAAAATGTCCCTTATTTCTCAACTTACATCAGTACAATAATAAAAAAGTAACTTATGATAATGCTCAAACAATATAAAATAAAATTATTTAAATTTAATAAAAAAATGATCATATAAAATTAATATAAAAATATAAAACATCCAAAAAATATAAAAATATCTCCTATAAAATGTATTTAAATTTACCATAATCTAAAACTAATTTTACATAAAACAACCCACTGATTATGTTGTTCAGATTTTTAAATTTAACAGTTTTACTATATTAAATTGGAATTAGTTTTTTCTCCCTTTATTCTACATACAGCAAGAGCCAGCACAGCACAGGTCTTGCTGGGACCTGTGGTCCTCCAAGCAAATCAGTACCATAGTTTCTATTCACCGACATGCTATTCTAATGACTCTTCTTTTATTTGCAGCCGTTCTATAGCCTTTATACTTGTTTGACGCATCACTTATGCGCCTAAGTTCAGTAATGCGGCAAACACACAGGCGAAGCTCAATGAACCATTTATGAACGCACAAAAAACACTTTCATACCTACAGGCACATTATACACTGAAAAATAGATGAGAAAATAAACTTCAATGCATCTTGTTCCATACATGTCTCCCTATATATCAATCGTCCCTGTTCCTCCTGCTCTGTAATAGGCCATGTCCTCATGTCACCGTTTTTCAGCCGGTTCTCGGTTTTGAATACCCGGCTGCAAACCGGCTGAAACATTTTAATGGTAAATCCGTGCAGCGGTCCCTTCTGCACGGATTTTCCGCCCAACGGTTTTTCAGACCACCAGCAGTCCGAAAAAAAAATGAAAATTTTAAATTCTTCTTTGGTTTTTTGAAAAAAGATGTTTTTGTCTTTTTAAAGGGGGGGCAAACGCAGAGAAAGCTTCCCCTTGCGGCCTTGTCCCGCCCGTTATTTGTCCTGTCCCGTGTAAACGGCCCTGTACTGCGGGTAATCGGGAGCATGTCAATTGACGGGTTTCCCATTAAAACCCCTGATTTTTTTTTGGTGCAATTTAATGCATGTGCCTAATTTTGAAATAAGACAAGCGCAAATATCCGGGTATATTTCCAGTAAAATAAATTGATAAAAACCCCCCCTTTTTAAAACAAATTGATAAGTCACTGTCACGGGTGCCCCGCAGCCCGCGTATGCGTGGGGAGGTGGCGCCGCAGAAACGCATACCGGGCCCGGGCGCACTCGTCCCCTAAGTGCAGTATTAGCACTGCGCTCCTGCTTCCTCGCCCCCTCGCTCCCGGGGCACGCGCATCCCTCCCTCCTGGGGTGCGTGCACCATCTCTTGGGTTTTAAAGGGCCAGCGTCCCGGTATTGGTGAATTGCCGACCGTTGCCCCTATATATTGGTTTCACCCCCAGCATACCTTGCCGAGCCCAAGTGCCTGTACCTATGGAGGAGCCTTCTAGAATTCGGTTTAGCCTTCTCGTTGTCCCCAGTCCTTTGCGCACTTTTCCTTCGACCACAAACCCTTTTTGCTGCCTCCCATACCTTTGGCCTGTCCCCAACTACGAATTCCCCTGCCGTTCTGTACCGCGTTGCACCTCGGTACTGCAAGGCAAAATCACATCAAGGGGAGGTGGTGGAATCCCCCCGCAGCAAATCCCTCCGCTTTGCGGCATGCTTGTGAAAAACTGGGACCCATTTAGACTTTACCACCCTGCGGGGCCCCTTTAATCCACTATCCCAGCGTTACAGTTGGACTGGCCTTTGGTACCGCAAAGTGCCGTTCCTTTGTTGCCGACCTCCCACCATCGTGGCCAGCGGGTCAGCAACTTCGCAACAGCTCGCAGCGATCGTGTCCCAGATGGTGAGCAAATTTTTTTCCGCCCGCTGCCAGCCACAGTCCCTTCCCCGGTTTAGTCTTTGGCTGCTGTGGGGGCCGCGGGGCCAAGCTCCGGTTTTTCGCTGGCGCGAAATTTGATGGGGACCCCAAAATTTTGCAGGGGGGTTTTCACCAATGTCCTGCCGTGGAACTCATGGTCAACCGTTTCCCACAGAACGCTCCAAGTGGTTTCGTGGTCAGTCTCCTTTCTGATAAAAGCCCTGGGGTGAAACCACCCCCCTTTGGGGGAAAAAAGCGACCCTGTGCATCCCATCTCAGGCTTTCCGGCAGGTTTTGCCCAAATTTTGGGGACCAGCGGGGCCCCAACACCGAGCGGCTCTTTGAAATCTGTGAAAGGTGACTCCTCCGTGGGGGGGCTTCGTGGTGCGTTTTCCCCTTTTGCCCCGGAACTCTCCCGGAACGAGGGGCCCCCCTGCGTACTTTCAAAAAGGGGTTCCCCCAAGAAAGGATGTATGGTTCGCGGGTTGCCCTCTTCTGGGGTTGAATTGATCCATTGGCCCCCCGCATCGAGTGCGTTTTCGTGGAGGGGAGGAAATCCGACGGAGGAAGCCCCTTCCCTAACCGCGTCTGGGCCCCGTGTTCAGAGACCCCCTTGCCTATTTTGCACCAACTGGAACGCTTTTTCGTTGTCCCCTGCGTCCCGGAAAAACGCCCGCCCTAGGCCCCTGGGAGAGGGCGTCCCGGGTTGTAGTTCCCCTCCTGAATGACCCTGCCTGTACAGGTTGGGGGTGGGTCCAGGGTGCAAATCCAAGTTCCCGCTTTTCTGGTTTGGGTCCGCCCGGGAATGTTATGGTGCAGCCTTTGGGGCGAAACTTGTCTTCCGCTGATCGCCTTAAGAAAGCCCCGAGGCCATTTCTTCCTTTTCGGAGAACTCCTGGGGATCCATCCAATTCCGCCGGGCCCGGGTTCCCGCATGTGGGGGGTTTTCCAAAAGAAGCCCCGTGTTTTTGGTTTCCCCCCTCCTTTTCAGCGCCCGGTTGGGAAGCATGGTGGGTACCATGCCCTATGCTGGACTGGAAAAAACGGGCAAAGAAAGCGTTGGGGGACCAGACTTTCATTCCGTTGTGTGGTGCCCTCGCCCAGTGCCACCACTTTCCACGTCGCCCCCCTGAATCTCTTCCGGCTTATGCGGAATATAGGTTTTTTTCGGAGTGTTTCCGAAAAAAAGGTGGAGAGGTGCCCCCTCCCGGCCGTCGTTGCCCCATTGACTTGTGCCCGGTCGAGTCCCCCTCCCCGGGGTGGGGCATCCCTTGTCGGTCCTGAGACCGAGGTCTGTGGGCCCTTTATAAAGGAAAACCTCAAAAGGCTTCATTCTTTAAGTCACTTCCCCACCCGGAGGGGGATTTTTTTTTTTGGAAAAAAAAGGAGGTCGCTCCGCCCCTGCATTGCTAAAAAGATTTAAAAGTGCTGTCCCTTCGAGTTTCAGAGAATGCATAAATTTGAATACTCTGTCACTTCTGGTTCAGACTGCTCTTTGCATCAGCCCCTTGTTTGTCGTCAGTGCCATGCTGTGTTTTCAGATGTATTAGATCGTTTAGCTTCTAAAACTATAAAGGACTTCTTATCTGACCCCCAAAAACAAAAGCCCAAATTTTACAGTTTTTTTATTTTAATAAAATCAGCTTTTTATGCTGAGCACACGGGGAACTCCCCTACCTGTGTGATGAATCAATCACTGTTTCTATTGAAAAAAAAAAACAGCAGGGGGAGAATTGTTTACAGGTCAGTTATGGGGAATGAAATAGCCAGGGGGTCAAAAATTTTCCTTGTTTCCTTGGGGGAAACGAGGAACAAAGAAATATATTTGAAAAAATGTTTTATTTTGTGTTCCCTAAATTCGAAAGTATTCTTTGTAGGAGAAAACCCCCTTTAAAAAGATGGGTTTGAAAAAACGTACCCCTGCCGCTTATATGGGTCTTCGATCGGTTTGGGGGGGGCCAGGTTTTTCCAAATTGGATTGCGCGGGGCCCTAAAATTTGATCCGCATACGAGGGGGGATGGGGGAAGAGGGTTTTAAAACACCCGCGACAAGCATTTGGTACTTGGAATCCCCCTTTGGTGTGTAATGTTGGCAGTTTCCCGGAGTTCGTTAAACGAGATTTTCCGGGCCTCTGTATCCCTGCATCTTCGTGAAAGGTGACATTTTGGTTTTCCCCCCAGACCCCCCTCTGAGTGTTAGGTCCTTGCGACTGCAGGAAAACTGTCTTACCCCAAGGGGTGGGTCCCGGGTTTCCATAACCAGTTGCCCTTCCTTGGCTACTTTATTTGGAAAAAGGACTCAAATGGACCCACCAAAATTGTCCCCCGTTTTTGCAGTGGCCTGCCAGTTGGCCTTCGGGTCTACGGCTTCGTAGGTTTTGCAACTACTCCCACCTTTTATTCCACATTTCTCTTCGGTGTTGCTACTTTTGTGGCTTTATAAAAAGTTGGAAACCTGAACGGGGGGCACAAGAAAGTGAAAAAGCATTTCCTGGCTTAAACGGCTTCGCCCGGGTCTGTTTATTGCGCCCCGACCCCAAAAAAAACCCCTTTTTTCCCTGGGGTTTGATGTTTTTGGCAGTGGGAGGGGGGGGAGGTGCTTATCGTGAGACCCCAGGGCAAGGTCATCCATGTGGATTTTTTCCAAGCTTTCTCTTGGCCCGGAAGAATACCGATTGTGGACCGCGAGTTTTACCCATTAACCTTGCCCTGGGGGAATGGGGTCATTTTGGAGGGAGTCGGATCCGGTCACGTCACTCGGCCCCAAAAAAAAACCTGCGTCCCAGAGACCAGCCCCTTAAACCCTCGAAAAGTTGGTCTTCTTCTTTCCGGTTTAAATTTTTTACCATCCTTTTCCCGCCCCGCTGGAAGAATTTAAGGCCGAGCATGTCCCGCGCCTCTGAGCTTTAGGGAGGACCCACCTCGTGTCATATATTCCTCTGGAAGTTGTTTCTGGGGCCCCCTGTGGATCCGGCGTTAACCCCGGGCAAGGTATGGTGTCCTGCGTTCGGCGGAAAATATTAAAAGGGGGGAAACTGTCTCAGATACCCGGCCATCCTGGAGTGCGGAATTTGGGTCAGCTTTAGCCCCGCTACTATGGTGGCCTGGCGTCAAGGATGTCAAAGACTTTGTGAGTATGTCCTACTTGTGTGAATAAGTGTCCCATTAAAGCTGCGGGGTACTTGCTGTTGCCCACCCCGGTTGGCCCATGGTTCAATTACCCATGGATTTTTTTCAGGATTTCCTTTTCTCCCGGCAATACGGCCCAAAATGGGTCGTCAGGGACCGTTTCTCGAAAATGTACATTTGGTTCCTCTCCGGGGTTTGCCCTTGCCCCTCCCTGATATTTTTTCGCCTGCATGGTCTTCCACAAATATTGTTTTGGATGGGGGTATGTTCGTTCCGATTTGGGGTTTCCCTCGGGCCCCCGTTGAAGGTAAAATTTGTATTTTCCCTGACCTACCATCCTAGTCTAAAGGGAGGTGGAACGGGTCCCGTCTGGGGAAATTCTATGCCATTTTGTGTCGGCTTTGGGTAGGCGACTGGTCCAGTTGGAAAATCCCGCTCTCCCTCCCACTGTCTTGGTTAGATCCTGCTGTGGGTTGTGGTCCGTGATCTAAAGGCCCCTTTGGAAGGACAACGCTTTCTCTGCCGGGGCTCCACTAAATTTAAAAAATAGAGCGAAAAGAGTAAAAGACCTTCCTGTTTTTGCTCCTGGGGGTAAAATCTGGCTATCTTCTAAATTGTCCGTTTTAAAATCCAGCTCAAGTTGGGTCCGTTTCCTTGGTCCTTTTTTTGGGGCCCGAAGGGTTATCCCGTGACCTAAAGCTCCGGCTCCCTCCTTATGCCCCATCCCGAAATTCCTTCCCTGTCTCGCTGCTAAAAAAAGTTCGTTTTAAAATTAGTTTTTTTAAAAAGGGGGCGCGCCTTTCCCCGGGGGCTGATATTCAGATGTCTTTGCGTAAAGGAAATTTTGGCCATGAAGACAACCAGGGGGGGGAAATTTTTCCTTATTGAGGAAGCGGTTTTTGGGTAGAAAAAAGTTGTGGGAGCGGGAGGTTCCCCAGGCCCGAGGGAGAGGGGGGGCCGGAGGGGGGGTGATACTGTCAGGGTCGCACGCAGCCCCGGACGGGTGTGGGCGAAAAAAAAGCCCCCATGGTCCCCGTGCGCGGGGAGTGAGTGGGGCTGGGTCCCCATACCGGGCGCGGGCGCACTGCTCCCCTGAGCGCAGTATTTTTGCCGGGCCTCCCGCTTCCTCGCGTCCCTGGCTGCGGTTGCACGCGGTCCCCCCCCCCCAGGGCACACGCTTGCAGCCTCTTTAAAATTTTATGGGCCGCTTCCGGGTAATTGGTTTTGCCGCCCTTGACCCTATATATTTGGTCCCCCTTCAGCGTACCCTTGCCGAGTCCATAGGCCGTACATTGCGAGGAAGCCCTTTTAGAATTCCGTTACCTTCTCGTGTAGCAGTCCCATTTGTCCCGTCCTTCGCCCCGAACCTTGCTGCCTACCTGACCTTCTGGCCTGTCCCCCGACTACGAATTTGCCGCCCATTTGACTGTTGCCCCCGGTACTGCCACAGGAAGTCAATCGGGGTGTGACCGGTGGAATCCCCCGCGCAAGTCCCTTGCTTTGCGGCGGGCTTGGTGAAAAAACCGGGACCCACTTAGACTCCCCTCCCGGGGGGCCCCTACCATCGCAGCGGGGCCCGGGTCCACTTCCCCTTTTGTTGCATCCTTACTATTCATTGAAAACTTTTTAAAAGGTTCCCTCAAATAGGTGCAAGACTTTGCAGTGACTAAATTTAAAAAGTTGCAAGGGAAAAAACCCCCCACCCTTTTTTTATTTTTAGATTTATAAGGATGCCAACAAAAACCTTTAAAAGGATCACAAAACCTTGTGGCCTTATACAAATGAGTGAAAGGAAAAAAAATGTGATAATATCCCCTATTGTATGGTTTCCCTGGGTGAAAGTGCTTTTGGCTTTTCTCACAATGGGCTGTTGGAAAAATTGCACCAAAATTCTAGTGCAATTTATACAAAAAGTGGTGTCCATGCTTTATTAGACATTCACTTAATTTGTTTACTAGACAGTTTTTACTCACTTCCGTGCCACATCCAGCAAAAGAGGTATGGATTAATTGAAAGATGTGTGGCTTCATGGAAAGGGACATGGCTTACAGAGCAAAGGCATGCACTAAAAACTGGTTTTACCCATAATGAGATGTTTCTTGCTTTGCACCTTGGTAATGAGACACCTTTTTTATAGGCCATCAGCTGAACCAGTGATATTATTTTTCACAAGTGGGGGGATTTCGTCTTGTTTTGATTTCAACTAGTGTCATGACTTTCAACGTCTTTTTGCACCGATCTTTATTCATGTGTTCAATACTTTTTCCCTGTGTCATTTCTCATTGCTCCACATCACTTAATGTATGGACATCTATGATTTGATTTCCTTGCTGTGTGGATTGGATGGGTTGTTACCAAAAATTTTTGGAAAAATTTTGGGGCAATTGCACCTTTAGAAATATTTTTTTCTTAGAAAATTTGGGCTTTTGTTCAATATCTATTTCCCCACTTAAATATATAGGGAAATCACAGATTATTTATGTTTTCTGTGTATAAAATGTGTTATCTCCTCCACAGACAATGTGGGAAGAATTAACAATGCTCTTATCATATTTCTAGCTGTTAGACAAGATATGTTTATTATCCACACTTGTAATCTTTCTTTCCTATACAACAGCCAAAGATTTCAGAGAAGCAACCATTAACAAACAGTGATAGTGCCCCCAATAAATTCTGTGCCAAAACATTACAAGAATATGATCTATGTATTTCCCTAACTTGGCAGTCACTATGACATAAAATATCCATGACTATGAGCAATCTTGAATCTCTGATGAAACTTGGCAGTGTTAGCGCTTTATGCTTAATGGCTTACTTTGATTTTCACTGCTTTTTGAACAAAGTTTAAACAAATTCTAAGCTTAAGGGTGAGTTCAGATGTGATAGAAAAGCAGAAAGCTAGAAGATTTTACAGTACGATAAGGTGCAATGTTCTGCAGTGAATCTGTGCAGTGGTTCTGCGGTGGATTATTAGAGCCACTACAGAACATTGCACCTTATTAGTGCCAATGCAGAACTTTCCACTTTATCAGCATTACCTGTCTTAACTTCATTTAACTTTTGCATGAACTGTTGTTCAAATTACTGTTCTCCTGACTGATACCACAAGTGGGTGCAGATCATTGCGCTCCACCAGGGACTTCTGGCTCAACTTTACTGAGTCTTTGTATTGCAACTGTTTCTGTCATTTAAATGATTGCTCAGCTGATTACTATCATGATTGATTGCAGAGGTGCTAAGTGCAGCATCACAAGTGGGTGGTGCTAGATGCTTTTAAAAGAGTGTTTTAGTGCCATTTGTGTTATTGGACCTGAGGAAGCACTTATATAGCCAGAAACGCGTTGTCCATCCTGTCTTTATGTTACAATAAACTGTCCAATTTTATGTTATAATTCCCAGTCTAACACCTTATGTTTCTTCCTTTTTACTCACACGTTAAGTAAGTGGTGAAATAACCTACTAATCTATATCTGCCGACCACATGGCATCTCTGGAAGACAGGGGTGCGAGGCAGCCAATGTGACTATATATTACATACCTGAGGTGAGTTGTGCCTCCACCATTGCACAACAGGAACATGTTAGTGCAATACTAACCCCCTGATTTCTTACTTTCCATACGATCTTTCTAGGGCTGCCCATTTTTCTTCCTTTTTTGTCTTTTAGTGAGAATGGTTTCAAGATACAATATTCCAGACCCTGATCCAACCAATTATTACAAACATTTCACCTGTAAAACATTTGTATTAGTGTAGTGCTTGCAGTGATTGAAGGTCTAGTAGTGCCTCTCTACAGTGCAGTACTTTATGTTCTGTACTGATCTTTACATGTACCAGGATGAGCGCCTCTTTTGGGCATCAGGTGAGAGTGGCCACATTTTCTTTTTTTCTGGTACATTGAGGATAGGAACTTCTTTGGGTCATGTATCTTACACACAAAATAGAAAGTGATTTCTCACTGTTATACAGTGGTGGCCAAAAGTATTGGCACCCCTGCAATTCTGTCAGATAATACTCAGTTTCTTCCTGAAAATGACTGCAATCACAAATTCTTTGGAATTATTATCTTCATTTAATTTGTCTTCAATGGAAAACCACTAAATGAATTGTCATAAAGCCACATTGGATATAATTCCACACCAAACATAAAAAAGGGGGTGGACAAAAGTATTGGCACTGTTTGAAAAATCATGTGATGCTTCTCTAATTTGTGTAATTAACAGCACCTGTAACTTACCTGTGGGGCACCTAACAGGTGTTGGCAATAACTAAATCACACTTGCAGCCAGTTGACATGGATTAAAGTTGACTCAACCTCTGTCCTTGTCCTTGTTGGCCCACATTGAGAAAGGAGAAAGAAAGAAGACCAAAAAACCCTGTCTGTGACTTAGAATCCAAATTGTGAGGAAGCATGAGCAATCTCAAGGTACGAGTCCATCTCCAAAGCCCCTGAATGTTCCTGTGTTTTACCGTGCGCAGTGTAAATCAAAAATTTTTAAAACCCATGGCACTGTGGCTAGCCTCCCTAGATGTGGACTGAAAAGAAAAATTGACAAGAGATTTCAACGCAAGATTGTGCGGATGGTGGATAAAGAACCTCGACTAACATGCAAACAAGTTCAATGCAGTCCGATGGTACAACAGTGTCAACCCGTACTATCCGTCGGCGTCTTGAATAAAAAGGGGATTTGTATGGTAGGATACCCAGGAAGACCCCACTTCTTACACCGGACATAAAAAACCCAGGCTGGAGTTTGCCCAAAATTACCTGAGAAAGCCTAAATGTTTTAGAAGAATGTTATCTGGTCAGATGAGACAAAAGTAGAGCTTTTTGGGAAAAGGCATCACCACAGAGTTTACAGGGAAAAAAAAGAGGCATTCAAAGAAAAGAACATGGTCCCTACAAGTAAAACTTGGGGGAGTTCCCTGATGTTTTGGGGTTGCTTTGCTGCCTTTGGCACTGGACTACTTACCGTGTGCATGGCATTATGAAAATCTGAAGACTACCAACAAATTTTACAGCATAATGTAGGGCCCAGTGTGAGAGGCTGGGTCTCTCTCCCGAGGTCATTTGGGGGTTCCAGCAGGGAAAATGACCCAAAACACACTTCAAAAAAAGGGACTAGAAAAGGTTTGAGAGAAAGCAACTGGAGACTTCTAAAAATGCCAGCAATGAGTCCAGACCCGAATCCCATAGAACACCTGTGGAGAGATCTCAAAATGACAGTTTGGAGAAGGGACCCTTCAAATCTCAAGGACCCGGAGCAGTTTTTCCCAAAAAAGAATGTCAAAATTCCAAGAGCATTGTAAGAAACTCATTGATGGTTACCGAAAGCGGTTTTTCGCAGTTATTTTGGCTAAAGGTTTTTGCTACCAAGTATTAGGCTGAGGTGCCAATACTTTGTCCGGCCCATTTTTGGAAATTTTTTGTGAAATGATCCAATGATTTGATTTTTGTTTCATTCTCTTTTGTGTTTTTTCATTGCAAGCAAAATAAATGAATATATTAATACCAAAGAATTTGTGATTGCAATTATTTTCAGGAAGAAACTGAGTATTATCTGACAGAATTACAGGAGTGCCAATACTTTTGGCCACCACTGTATGTAAAGACTTGCTTTACTTGCTGTACTAATTAACTGCATCATTTTCTTGAATCTTTATTTTGCATTATGTTGGGATAAAATGTTGGGGCATTGGAACCAATTAGCAGTTTCCAATAGAGTTATGGTTCCAACATACAATGGTCATCCCAGAACCAATTAATATTATATGTTGAGTGACCACTGAACATCTGTTTGCCTAACTAGTAGCCACTATGCCCTCACAGATGTCTATGTAAGAGAAGCATTGTTCCAACAACTTTAGGTCTCCAACATTACTAGGCCTCATAGACTAGATGTATAATGATAGCAATACATGGTACAGTCTTGACACTGTCACGGTCATCCAAATTGTTATTATTCACATTGGTCCCTTTTAGGCTCTAATTTCCAGATTAACCTAACTAACATATGCTTTGTTTGGATTGTGGAGGAAACAAGAGTAAACTCATGCAAACACCGGCAGGACATACAAAGTCCTTGTAGAGGTTGTCTTTGGTTTGAATCTAAGACCCCAGTGCTGCAAGACAACAATGCTCAGGACCGGGACGAGGGTGAGAGGTGGCGACCCCCTTGGGGCCCCCTACCTCTGCCTTCCCTAAGGGGCGCAAACAGGGGCCCCAAGTCCCGGGTCCGGGCCGTTTGCCATGGGCGTAGGGCCTTTTGGGGGCCCCTTGCCTGCCTGTGGCCCTTTTTCCCTGCCCCGGCTCCCCTACCCTCCTTGTGGCCCCATAGCCCCGCCTGTGGCCCCATTGCCTGCCTGAGCCCCTTTGCCTGCCTGGCCCCCCTATGCCTGCTGAGCCCCTAGCTATTACTGCCCGAGCCCCCGCTTATACCTGCCCGAAGGGGACCCCTTTTTCTTTACTGCCCCGAGTGCCCCCTTATTTTTTACCCCCTGTCTAAGGGGAAAATTATACCGTTGACTGAGGGACATAAAATACATATACCTGCCTGACGAAGGGCATATCTATATTTTCGTTAAGAGGGGGGTATATCCTATAATTAGGAGTTGTGGAATGTGGGTTCTAAGTTTTTGTGTCCAAATCTGAGGGTCGAGATTGGCCGGGAGAATCATCATGAAGGTGTGAACGGAGGAGAAGAAAAGGGAAGGTGAACGACGCTGATCAGAAAAAACGTCTCTTGGCATAATGTAACTGCAGGTAATCACTTACATTTCTGCAGGGTTTACTGCTTGGTCAGTGATAGCCCAATGGGGGGTTCTTTTTGGTCGGGTTTCTGGCAGGATTTTTTGATCTTTAGTAGTAATATTTTTGGGGTTTTGGGTTTTGTAGGAGTGTTTTTTGTAACAATCATTCTTGGGTAGATTTGCCATGTATCGGTGGTTTTTTCGGGTGACTGTTATTTAGGGGTTTCACTTTTCATGGGAGGGGAGCGTTTTTTGAAAACCAAAATTGTCATGCGATTTTATTGTCACTGACTGTTAGAAGTGGAGGGATCTATGTGGAATATGCGGGAAAATTAGTGCAGGACCGGCACATGGGCTTGATCTGGCGCAGGGGGAGGGAAATTAGTGTGTGCGTGGAGGGGGGGGGAAGAGGAGGGACGGGGGGGGGGGGGGGCCCCATTGGCTGACTTGCCTAGGGCCCCAAAAATGCCGTGCCGGCCCTGACTTTGCTAACCACTAATTCGTGTTCCCCCTTTTTTGCGGATATTAAAAAAATGTTCAAAAAGCGTTTATGCTATTTAAATGACCACAGTTCCCCCTGCTAATCCATAGACCATTAAAAAGTTTTTGAAATTCTTGGTGTGGGTTTTGCAGTTAAAAAAAACATACAGGGAAACTTTTTATTGTTTTAAATGTTTGGGACGGTACACATAAAATTTTACAAAAATATATACAATATTTTACAAAAAAAACATGGGCCTTTTACCCACATTAAAATTCCTTTAGCGTCCGTGTTACCTTCCCCTCATCCCCATTTTCCTTCTATAAATTTTCCCTTTATGGCCCACCAACTATTGTTCCGTTGTACACTTTACTTACATACGTACAAATATACCTCGGACATTACATGGAAACACATTGACTTCCCCGAGACCGCACTGTGGCTCCCTTTTCATAGCAAACACCTTGTTTTTAGACGAGAATATGGGCGCAACAGAACAGCGACTCTTCTCCAAACCCCAATTCTGGGTATATGTGTTTCCAACCAAAATGAGAGGCACCTACTACTACAAGAGGTATTCCGAAACTTGGAATTTTTGGTCTGCTTTCCCTCTTTAAGCAAGCTGTTTTTTAAAAAATTTCCCTTTTTAAAAATTTCCTCAGTTTTTTAAACCTCTTAGGGCCCCCTTTTTTCATTTCGTTTTGGGTTTTGATACGGGGCTGCTGCAAAAGGGGAATGCTTTAAGTTTTAAATTTCTTTTTGGTACACATGTGAAAATTTTTCTTGCTAAAAACCCCAGCGGGTTGCTGCTTTTTCTTTGTGTTTTCACACTTTTTTCAATTGTAAACCACTTCTTGAGGGGCAAAAAACCAAAAAGTTTTATCTTACCTTTCCCCCTCTTTTGGGGACAATTGTTTCTGTTTGAAGCATGCCAAAAAACGGGAAACCCAGTAGCTGTTAACTATGTGGTGAGCACAAATGTCTAATATTTTATATTATATACATTATACTGTATACAACCAACCCTCATATGTGTGATGCCAGCTGTATTTAAAAAAGGAAAAAAAAATTAAAGAAACCAGTCAAAAAAATGGAATTTTTTTTAAATTGGGAACATTTGGTTCAAAATTTTATTTGGGGGTTTGTTTTAAATTTTTTATTTTGAAAATTGGGCTGGTTCTACAAAAACCCCCCCCCAAAACCCCCCCAAAGGTTTTTTCCTTTTTTTGGGGAAATTCCCCTTTCTTTAAAAAAATTTTTTTGGTTTCCCCAATTCTTTAAAAGACCATTAAATTAAAATCTAAAAGATAAAAAGGTTGGGGGCCCCTGGGGGTTAAAAACAAGGGGAAAGGGGGCAAAAAATTTGGGGCTTGAAACGGCCCCCAACCGGAAACCATTTCCAAACCTTCTTTTTGGGGGGGGGGCCCGGGGGCCCTTTCATTATTTCCTTTTTTTTAAATTTTTTTCACAGCCTTTTGAAGGGAGAAAGGAAATTAAATTTTTCACTTTTTTAAAAAATTTAAAAAAATTCTTTTATTTAATTGCGCAAACTTATTCTGCGGGGGCCCCTTTTAACCCAATTTTTGGGAGGGGTAAAAAGTTAAAAAAATTAAAAAAACCTTTTTTAAAAAGTTTAAACCTTTAAAACAGTTTTTTGAGGGCCACAAGGTTTTGTGAGGGCCCTTTTCCTTGGCAATAGGTTTTTTAAAAATTTTAATGTTAAGGTTTTACGGGAGAGACGAAAGGGCTTGAAAGTGTTTTTTTGGGAATTTAACCAAATTGGGTTCCAAGCCAGGGGTGAAAATTAATTAATGGGGTTTGGGTTTTTAAAAACCTTTTTGAAAAATTAAAACGGGGAATTTTAACCTTGCACCTTTCCTATAAAATTTTTCTATTTAAAATTTTTTTTAAATTTTTTGGGCCCGGGAAAATTTTGGGGAAAAAATTGGTGCCCCCCCAAAAAAAAAGGGAGGGGGTGGGGTGGGAGGGGGGGGGGGGGTTGTTAGCATTGGGGGTTCGGGGGAAAGGCCGGGAGTGAGGGGAATGTTTTTCCTCGGGGCCCTTTAAAAGCTTTGGGGCCGTTCTGAGTGTGCTGATGGGCCCCCCCGGTAGCATTTTCCCGGGAAAAACTGGTGTGCAGTTGAATTTTGGGGGAAAAGGGCATGGGAGGTTCGGATATTGATGAGTTTTAACCTTTTTCATCAGCGGGTGCGGAGAGGGGGGTTGGGTGGTAGACGGGAGATGAGGGGGAGATGTAGGGGGGGCAGGTTGTGGAGAGCTTTTTTTAGTGAGATGTGAGGTTTTGTTGTATCCTTTATGGATAGGCAACCAGTGCAGTGAGGGACACAGGGTAGAGGCTCAGTATAGCGGGGGAAAAGAAAAAAAAAACCTGGTTGCTCCCTTTTAGGACAGATGGAGAGGGGAGAGTTTGCACAGAGGGGGGCCCCGATAAGCAAAGGGATTTCCAGTATTCGAGACGAGAATGAAAAAGAGCAAAAATGAGAGTTTGAGTTTTTTCCCAACAGTGGGGAAAAGGACGGATTCTGGAGATGTTTTAGGTCCCAGGTGACAGGAGGGGGAAAGGGGATTGGTATATGGGCGAAAAAAAAAGATCGGAATTTTGTATAACCCCAAGAAAAGCGGGCCCTGCTCCCCGGGGGTTTTTAGGGTTTGGTCCCACCCCACTGAGAAGAAAGGGGGGGGGAAAGGTTTTTTATAGTTGGTGGGATGACTAGAAGTTCAGTTTTAGTGGGGTTTTTTATTTTAAGATCCCCGGGGGGGAAAATTTTTTTTCCCAGAGCCCAGCGGGACAGGCAGCCCCGGGGGTGTTTTTAGCAGAGAGGAGTGATGCTGGGGGAGGAGGTTTTTAAAATTTGGGGTTTGTCATCAGATGGGAGAGGGTTTTACTGGAACCCAAATCTGCTGATGGTTTGCCCAATGGGGGCTGTATAGTTTGAGAAGGGGGGAGGCCCAAGAAGGACCCCTGGGGAACCCCGAAAAGAAAAGAGGAAGGGGAAGGAGGTAAAAACCTGAAAATGAGAATGAAGGAGGGGTTTTAGAAGGTAAGATAAAAACCCAAAGGAGAGGGTGTCCTGGGGGGGGGCCCCCCAAAATGGTGTGAGATGCTGGGAAAAGTTGGGGGGATCCAGTTTTCAAAACGCTGAAAGAGAGATCCAGAAAAAGCAAACAATGAGTAGTTCCCCTGCAATTTTGTGTTAGGAGATCATTGGAGATTTAGTTAGACGTTTCCGTGGAGTGTAGGGGGGGAAAAATGATTGCAGAGGGTAAAGAAGAGATTTAAACGGAGAGATAGGGGATTAGGCGAGGGGTTGGACCAAGCGTTCCGGAGTTGGAGATTTAAGGGAGGTTAGAGACTGGTGGGTAGTTATCACCGCAGGATGGGCCCAGAGGGGGGCCTTTTTCGAAAGGGGGTTAAATCATTTTTAAAAGGGAAGATGGGAAGACCCCCAGGGAGAGAGAGGGGTTTTAAAGTTTGCAGTTATGTAGAGTAATAGTGGAGAATAGATGGACAAGGGGGGAGGGAATGGGGTCACTAGAGCAGGTGGTGGGGCGCGCAGACAAACAGAAGCCTGGACACTTTTCTTCTGTGTCGGGAAAAAGCTGAGAGTAGGTGGGGGTTTTTCGGGGGGACCCGGGGGTGCTGCTTGGGGTGTGAGAGGGGTGTTTTGCCGGGTTTTGTCAATTTTTTCCTTTTTTAAGTGGTTTGGCCCGGGTTTCGCCCGAAGGGAGAGGGGCCGGGGGGCCCGAGGTTTTTGGCCTAAGGGGGGTGGTGGAAAAAAATTCTTTTTTAAAAACCCAAAAATTTTTTTTTTTTTTTAAAGGTTGGATGAGGGGGTGAAAATTTTTTTTTGGCCTGTGGGAAAGGGGAGTTTGATAAGTCCTGGGCATAAATTTGTGTGGAGAAAGTCTGCAGGTTTTCGACTTCCTCCACGGGCGCTCCGCACATCGGGAAAAATCCTGGAGATGGGAGCTGAGGCGGTTTCCCTGGCTGTGGGTGTTGACTCTGGTGGTTCGGGGGTGAGCGGGGGCCAATGTGTCCAGGGTGGTGGAAAAAAGTTTAATTTTTATTGTTTGGAGCCAGGTCAGGGCAGGAGAGGGGGGGGAGATTTTGGGGGGAAGTGGGACTGTTGGGGGGTTTTTGTTTAATTTCCCCGAGCGTTTATGGAGCGGATTTTCTGAACGGGGCCCGGGGGGAGGGTGTGTCCCGGGGAAGGTGAGAAATTAAATAATAGTGAAGGAAATAAGATTGTGAAACAGAGAGAGTGTAAGGAAAATTTTTTAAAAATTAGAGATTGGGGGAAAAGGGTTTCAGAAAACCAGAAACCCGAGAGTTCCCCTTTGTGGGTGGGAGGGTTAGAAAAACCATGGGGGGAGAGGCCAAGGAAGGGTTAGTGAAAGGGTTCTGAGAGGCAGAAAGGGGGACATGGGGGCATCAAAAGGGGATGTTAAAGTCACCCATGATGAGAAATGGGTATTTTAAAATAGAGGGGGAAGTGAGGAGCCAGGGGAGCAAAAGATCCGAAACTGGCGGGCGTGAGCCGGGGGCCGGGGGGAAAATGGGCAAAAGTCTGAGGGTGTGGACCTTTAAAAGGGGGGGGGAAAGTGAGGAGGGACAGGAGGGAAAGGGCCTGGTAAGTTTCGGGGTGGGAGGAGAGTATGCCCAAATCCTCCACCCCCCCTGTTCTTCCCGGTCTGAGGGTGTGGGGTGAAGTGTAGGCCGCCCTAGGTGGTGGGCAGCGGGGAAGGGGGTCAGATGGTGGAGCCCTGTTTTTGTGGGGTAGCAGGGGTTTTGGGGGGGTTGGGGAGAAAAAGGTCATGAAAAGCAGTGAGTTTTTTGAAGGGCGGATCGGGTTTCCACAGAGCACTTTTTAAAAGGGGGTGGAAAAGATGGGACGCGAATATCAATTTGGGTTTGCCCGGGGGTTTTTATGGGAGGGGGAGGTGGGATGGCAGTAAAGGAGGGAACCGGGGTTTAAAAAGGGAAAAGTCAAAGGGAGCAAGAAAACCGGGGAAAAAAAGATACAACAGGGTGGTTCAGTGATGGGGTATGAAAAGGGTTTTTTTGCGCAATATGTGAGTAGGGGTTTTTTGGTATTTTAAAAGGGGGAAAAGGGGGAGTGGGGTGGGTGAACACATGGGTGAAGGGGAAAGGGGCGAGGCGCTGATGTGGAAAAATTTTTCCCGGGCAAAATGGGTGGTAAGCCAGGGGTAGATTTCTTTCAAGATAGACAGGGAATACTGAGGCAAAGGTGAATTTTTTTTTTTTTTTTTTTTGAGAAGACTAAAATACTTACAAAAAAAGGCGTTCCCCCTAGCCCCCCTTTGAACCCCCTTCGGTCTAAATTTTGGGTTTTATTTCAGTTTCCTTGATTAAAACTCTACAAAACACTTATTTGGTTCAATTTTCAGATTTGGTTCACTACTCCATGGCTTTTATGACCCAAACTTCTTTTATTTGGTGCCCCAAAATACACGTTTGGGTATCTTTGCTAGTCACCCTTTTTTTTTTCAGGGGGCATAAAATTAAAATTGGGTTATCATAGCACTCAAAGAGTCCTATGATTTTACCCTATTTAATTTGGGTGTATTGCAGTGCAATTCATTTGCGAAATACGCTCCAAAAATTTGGTTTGTGTGAAAAATTTCCCCTTTGTTGACTTATTTTGATCTTTGGGAAAGTTTTTACGCAGGTTTTTTTTTACACCACATGATCACTCACCTTCCCCCAGGAGCAAAAACCCCTTATGGCCCCCTAGGTTTAAAAATGCAAATGTGGGTTTACTGTACTTATTTGGGAGGGTCCTCGATTGTTGAATAAATGGGTGAAACCCTTAATTTGAACAGCATAGCTGATTTTTGATCCTTTAATGGTAAATAAATACAAATACTTTCTATTTTAAGGATTTCTGCTTGTGCCCCCGCTGTTAAAAAAAAGACCCCCCAAACTAGGAATAGGAAGCTGAAAAGCCCCCTTTACTTTCGAGAACACCCACCCGCCCCGAACAGGAAGGAAATAATTTTCATTTAAAAGGGGAAAAAAATTTTAGGGATGGGGGGTTGTGAGTAAAACTTCTCTGCACGGTTTAAAATTTTGTGCAATTTTATTGGCACTATTAGCATGGGGGCTTATTGTGCATAGTTTTACTCCTGTGTGTTGTTTTTATAAAAACCTTTTTTGCTTTTTTTGTCCATAGCATTTAGTTTATTTTTGGGCAGTAAAAAGTTTCCCCTTTCTTTTTTTAAATTTTGTTTCATTTTACATGCATTAGAATAATTTGTAATGAAAAATTTAAAAAAGTAAAAGGAATACTTTTGGTGGTTATGTGGGCCTTTTTGCTGGTAATGAAAAGCCTTCCAAGTGTTCTGTAGTCTGTACTATTGAGTACTCCAGAGAGTCATATTATCTGTGACTTCAAATTAATTCCATTAGAAAACGAAAGGTCTTCTACTCCCAGAAGCGGTTTTATATTCTAACAGGACCTACTTTAAATGATTCTGCCTGAGTAGTTTCCAACTAATTTCCTGGTTTACCACAGTGCTGTTCCGTAATTGCCTTTCCTTGGACATTTCTAAACAGCCCTCCTAGGGTGGAACATTTGATTTTCATAGACAGTCTGGGAAAGTGTGAACACAATAATGACACATATGCCCAGAGCAAACTGTCAGTGTCAATAGTGAATTTGGTGTGTTCATGAAGGATTGAAAATGCATTGTACTAAATATATAAAAAGCGACATAAGAGGAATACAATGTAACCTCAGATCATGACTCCATGGGCTGTGTTTCCAGCTACAACCTCTTTGATTTAATTTAGAACATATTTCATGATTGAGTTCCAGTATCTGTATGTCTTACACATAGAACATTTATAGTAAAATGAAGAACAACAAAGAGCAGAGCATTGTATCTTCTGCCATGTGCTATGTGACACCAACATACTTAGGCTATGTCTACACTGCATCGGAGAAGAAACGGCCTGAAAGCGGCCGTTTTTTCTCTGATGCAGGACCGCGGCTTTTGTGCAAAAACCGCGGTCGCTTCTCGTTTTCCTGACGTCGCCCATACAATAGTATTCTATACAAAGGGCACCAAAAATCCCTAATCTGTATAACAGAGAAACGCCCATAATATGAATATACAACTGAGAGAAAAGGAGTCATATCTTATCAAAAATTTAAACAAATTATTTTATTATATCAAAAAATTGTTAAAACCACTTAAAAAAGAAGGGAACCAAATAAATGGAAACTGATGAGAATGGAAAAATAAAAAAAAAACCAATTTTCCCCAAATCTCTAAATTAATAAGCGGGATGTGTGTCATAAAGAAAAGTATTTAAATTTTTGTTTTGATATAACAAGTATCTGACACAATAGCCTAAAAAGTATAAAAAAGGCCCCTAAAGTATAGAAAGGGAAAACTGTTTCCCAAAAAAAACCCCAAAATTGAGTTTAACGGTAATAGAGCACCCGAGAAAAAAAAAATGGGGGCCCAAAATCTATTGTTGTAAAAATTAATAAAAATTTTTCAAAGAGTAATGCCTAACATTTACCCATAGTAAAAAGTCGGGGCCACCATGCAGTCACCCGGCCCCCAGTCCGTCCTCAAGGGCCTAGATCTAATGCCTAAACTAGCATTTGTAGAGCCCTCCTAATCCTGAATTTGGGGACCAATAGCAGAATACCTTGTCGGATCACGCCACGCAAGGGGGTGGTCCCCTCTACACCCAGGCGATCCCGCTCCAAAGCGCACGAACCGGACTGTGCACTTCCGGTCTGTGCGGGCGTTTTCGGGCATGGAGTGAGAGGGGGCCCTTCCCCGAGTGACGTAGGCGCACAGTATCTGCCGTCACTAACTACCACCATGCATAATCAATACAGCTATACTGAGAACACCTGAACTGTGTATAGTGTAAATCCATAGTGTATTAAAAAGAAATGTATAAGAATTACATAAAAATCATGAAATATGTGAATACACTAAAATGTGTACATGTAATCATGTGCATGAAAATACATAATAAATTTCTAAAATTATTATAACAAATAGATAGTGCTTGAAAACAATAAATAAAAATAATGGAAAAAAATTATAAAGAAAATAATAAAAAAATTAAAATAAAATATAGAAAATAAAAAATAATAACATATGAAGTAACAAAAGTTGTGTTAGCAGTGTGAAATAACATAAACATAATCATTATCATATAAATATTATAACCAAAAAAATATATATATTTAATTGACGGCAGATGGTAGTTATCTTCAAGGTTAGTCTGTATCCAGTTTTTTTCCTTTATACTTTTATAGTCTTAAAAGTTAGTGGAAAAGGATGTTGGGTCAAAAACAAAAATTAGGGAATTTAAAACCCCCAAAAAAAATTTACTTAAACAAAAAAAAAAAAAGTTTTAAAAAACCAAACAATTTGGCAAAAACCCACAAAAAGACATAGAAAAAATTTTAAAAAACACAAGATTGAGGAAATCATAGAAATGATGAAACACCCCCAATTTTTCATTCGGGGCCTTATCCCCAAATTGGGGGTTAAAAGTTTTAAATATAAATTTTACTTTTCTTTTTTTTTCAAGCATTTGTTTAAACTTCCCTCCACGGATACCACAATTTATCGATAAATTACCGATAACAGGGAAAAGGTCGGATTAAAATTCGGGAACGGGGAAAAAAAGTGTTTTGGGGATTGTTTTAACCCCTTAACAAAGGGGCACCTTTTCTTTTACGGGGGCCCGGTGCGGGTGGGGGGTCTGCGCGACGTCTTTTGGTCGCTGCGGGACATGGGGGTTTTTGCGGCCCCCCGGTTTGGAGTTTGGCGGGGATCGGGGTAAAACTACACGGGCCCCGATCCCAAAAGCTTGTCCTGCAGGCATCGGGGAGCGGAGGAAACCCCCGAAAACCCGTTTGTTTTAAACCCTTTTTGGTTTGCGGCGTTGCTTTTCCGCGCGCAATAAAAGGGATCCCTGCTCTTTTCGGGTGATGGGAAAAACCCCCGGTGACCCGAAAGGGCCCGGGAAAAGGGCTGCACAGTGGGTCTGGGGACCTAGCTTTTGGGCCCCGGGTTTTGTTTTGGTATGAACCCAGTGATTGGACGCATTTGTGGGGTTTGCCCTAATCATCCCGTGTCAAAATGAAAAACAAAATTGCAGGTATTAGCTTTTAAAATGATTATGCAAATACTTTTCTAAGGGAAAAAAAATTTTTTTTTAAAAAATTTTAAAAACAGTTTCCCTTCATGGGAGTAAAAAAAAAGTACAAAAAAAACATAAAAATTTGTAAAAAAAAAAATAAAAAAAAATAAAAAAATAAATAAAAAAAAAAATATTTGGAAATAAAAAAAAATTTGTACATAAATTACACGCAAAAAAAAAAATTACACATTTTTGGGGTATCCACACGACCGTAAAAACCTGTAAAATTTAAATTTAACAAGTTATTAACTGGAAATGTTAATGGTGTAAAAAAAAAATGAAAAAAAAAAAAAAAAATTTTTTAAAAAAAAAAATTAAAAAAAAATACTGCAATTATTTATAATTGTATTTTAAAACTATTCCTTAAAAAGTCCCAAATTGTTTTTAAATTTTAAAAAGAGAACACAAACATTCCCATGTACTCTACTTAAGCACGATGTATAGGTTTTAGGAACCCTTGAATAAAAAAATGAAGTTTGGGTATACCAAAAAAAATTTAAACCAAAACAAATTTCAGGGAAACAAATTTGAATAAAAAATACATAAAAAAATAAATTTTAATTTAAAAAAAAATTAAAAATTGTGAAAAGGGAAAATGAAAAAACACCCTCAAATATACCCTATCAAAAACCTGTCTGCCTCAAAAAAAGGGGGGGAAATCGCCCCAATAAGGGGGCCCCCACACTGGAAAAACCAAAACTTTAACCCCGTTTCCCCAGCTACATTCTAAATGAAAAAAAAAAAAAAACAATTTTTACCAAAAAATGGAGTGCACAAACAAAAAAGTGCCTGTGATTAAAAAAACAATTTCAACAGGGAAAAATACCCTTTTTTATGTTCAATAATACTATGAATTGAATGCGTATAGGAAAATTTTTAAAAAACCCCTTTTAAAAAAAATTTAATTTTTTCCAAACCCTTTCCCCCCCCCCCCCCTAGATTTTTCTTTTTGGGGTTTTCATTTTTAAGGGGAAAAATTGGTTTTTATTGGGGTTTTAAAACAATTCGGAACAAATTTTTAAGGAAAAAACAAAAAAATGTATTTCAAAAAATATAAAAATCACGTCCCTTTTAAAGTTTGGGAAAAAAGGGCTGGTAAGATAAAAGGAGGGGGGCCAGGATAAGTCATGTACAGATTCCCGGGTATGTGATTACTGAGGGGCAGGTCCCAACAGTAACGTTTTTTTATGTATCTTTATTCTAGGTGTTATTTCCTGTTTTTTTTTTTTTGGGTTTTAATAAAAAGAGGCCTCATTTCCAACTTTCGTCTTGAAAAAATAAAAAAAGTTACAAATGTTTAAATTTCAAGGAGGCCCAAAAACTAAAAAATTTTTTGGTTAAAATTTAACAAAAATTTTAGGGTTGGTTTTAAAGTGGAGACATTTGGGGCTTTCTTTGACCTGTATCCCTCCATGTTCTGCGTTCTTATCCTTTTTTTGGGAGGGGTTTTTAATCCACATTGATTTTGGAAGCCCCTGTTGCAAGGTTTTACACATTTAATACTACAAGGAAAAAATAAACCAAAATTTTCAATTTACGTTCTTGGCATCGGTTTTAAAAAATATTGCAGTGTCATGTTTTGAATGCTAGCAAAACCACAAGGAAAAAAGCCTATTTTCGGACTAGAAGCCCCAAAAAGATTTTTCTTTTCAGGAACATAAAGGCTCCTTACTGATAAATCTTTCAGATTCCTACACCTTCTAACTGTAATTTTTGGAACATCTGACATGAATTTCCCGAAACAAGGTTTAGTTTTGTAAATTTTTTTTTTAAAAATTGCTCATTCAGGTCATGGTGTATTGTAGAGTTTAAAACTGCGTTATTATCTACAGATCTCTTTACAACTTTCTTCAACAATACCTCTCTTGGTGTCTTTTTAGCTCTTAAATAGCCCCTATGGATCTTTCTCCCACTATAATAATAATAATCTTTATTTATATAGCGCCAACATATTCTGCAGCACTTTTAAAAATGGGGGTATAAGCAAGCAAACCAAATTTTCATAAAAAAGCTACGCCAAAAAAAAGAACGAGGGGTGGGGGGCCTGCTCGCAAGAGTTACAAATTTTAAGGTGTATGGGTGAAAAAAAAGGGTTTCAAGTGCTTGGTTTCAAAGGTCAGCCCTGTTACATAATATAGGGTTGTATACATAAAAAATGGTTTAACCCGCCCCCCAACCCAACACTTTCCGTCTCTCTAAAACGGGCCTCCAGATCAGTAGCCTGAGATTCAAATTTCTCATCAGATCAGTAAATCCGCTTCATCCTGAGGAAATGGCCAATCAGGACAGCCCTAATGGTTGATGAGTCATGAAAAAAACATGGGGAAAGAGGCAATTGTTTTAAAGAATTGATTGACGTGCTCTTCCTGTAGACATCAGTCTGTAGGTATCCCTGATGGTCAACCTCAATCAGTAATCCCAAGAACTCAACCTTTTTGTTGTCATACTTAAATGTTAATTTGATGTTAAAGGGGTTCCGATTCAGTCCCTTCATAAAATCTTGGAGCTCAATCTCTGACTGCCACAGAAGGAGCAGTCGTCATAATACTCAATCCAGCACTGCACTGGGTCCGCGGCATGGGCCCCGTCACCATGGAATATCATTCTCTCCCAAAATCCTAGGAAGAGATTCGCATATGATGGGGCACACACCGCACCCACAATAGTATTGTATGGGAAGATGTCAAGAAGACGAGAAGCACCGGCATATTATACAACATGTTGTAAATTACGCACTGCGGAAAGACGCCCGCTGTGAAGCCATACGACTCTATGCATGCCCATCTACTATAGTCTTACTGATTTCTGTCCCTGATGAGGTAAAGTAGGGTACCGATACTATTGGGGACATTTGTGCCTTTTCCTTATAGCATTTAGATATGTAATAGCTCGATACACTGCTACTATTAGGGTATTATAGTGATATTCTTACCTGGTTATGGGTCGTCCTTATCAGGACGTTGGTTCCCTGTAATTTAGGTAGCATCAAATTGGTAGGATCCATAATAGGGTCTGGATAGGACATGAGGCTTCACTAAAATAATGATTTCATTCACCTCCCTCTTGCTATCATTAATCCCTATATTTACCGCAATATATATTTAACAGGTTACAATTATCCTGTGTTTGCGATGGCTACACAGTAATTTTGTTCTTAAATTTGTCTATTTTTGGGTGTGAGAAAATTATTTATCTTCACACTTTTTAACTTAGTGTAATAAAAGTTATATTTTATTATTTAGTTTGCCTTTCCATGATTGATATTTAAAGATAGTCTTAGGTCTAACCTAAAATGTAAATGACTGCAGTAAGTATCTGTAGCCAGAGTTCACTTTAGAAAATCATGACACAGATTACTCAAAGGAAAAACACTAACTTCTGATCCCTATAGCTCATGGCTCACTTGCTCATTGTTCACTTCGGATTTGGGTCAATGTTAAATTTGTTAATTGTTAAATCTAAGATACTCAATTCAAGTCAACCCAAATCGAATTGTGGTACAATTGCCAAAAAATCAAACTTTTACCAGAAGTTGGAGTTTTACTAGTTAACATAATGCAGCATTCCCAGTCTAGCTCAGGTACTCTCCTCTATCATATAACACTATATATCACAGAGCTCAGCTTCTTTCCTCTATCATATAACCCTACATATCACAGATGATCAGCTTCACTCTCCTCCTTCATATAACCCTATATATCACAGAGCTCAGCTTCTCTCCACTATAATATAATCCTGTATAATACAGTATAAAAAGGTATGGGTACAAATCCAATGGTCCTCAGCGCTCGGATGACAATTGGATTTAAATTCCTTAATGCACGCTCATAAGCTCAAGACAGAGTGTCCATTTTATTTAAAATAGTTTAAAAAAATAACTAAAATATTTTTAAAATACAAACATCTAAAATACAAAAAGTCTCTCAACGCGTTTCGCACGCTGGCATTGCGTGCTTCCTCAGGAGTGAATGACACAAGCAAATAAAAGGTTTAAATAAAAAGTCACCAATTTAGGCGGAGATATGCAAATCAGTAAATATATGATATACAACATACATTACTTATAATCTTAAAGATAAGAATAAAGATCAAACTCACATGTTCCATAGTGCACCTCTCAGCATGCGCAAGTAAGTGCTTCTCGGTGTATACCCGGAGGCGGAAGGGACATCAGGTGTTACACTGAAAGGTCCCCATGTGGAAATTGAACTGAATAGAAAGGTTCCAGATAACAACTAGTTTATAAAATAGTAATAGATGTTACACTCTCTTACTCTAAACTACATTTAATTGTAAATGGAACAGGTTATGCTATATTATGAATGGTAAATTATAAATCACAAAGTTGGAAATATATTATTCGACGTGCATGAACCTATACCGCTTGGCGCACTTCAATGTATAATCGGAAAACTGAAGTGACGTTGGGCATCGCATTAAAGTCCCTGTGAGAAAATTAAACTGGATAGAAAGGTTCCGGGACTTAGTTGGTTAAATGCAATAGATGGTGACAGAGTATTACTTTTAACTACTCTTAATAGAAAACTGTTTATAAGGATATTTTGCAGTTATTAGATTGTCTAGAGGTTTAGGATAAATAGCTAATATAAATAGAACTGTTAAAAAACTGGGCATATCTCAATATCAAAAAGCTAAAAACAATTAACACTCTATTGGCCTCCTAAATAAAACTCTATGTTATCCCCCTAAACATAGCTATTCCCAATATTATAAATTGATACTATCCCAGGCTAAGAGCTAATAGCAAGAACAATATTTAACAAAAAAACCCAAAAAACATTTTTTTCCCCTCCTTTCCCTCTCTAAAAAAAAAATAAAACATGTTTTTTGTGTTAAATATTGTTCTTGCTATTAGCTCATAACCCGGGATAGTATCAATTTATAATATTGGGAATAGCTATGTTTAGGGGGATAACAGGGTTTTATTTATGAGGTCAATAGAGTGTTAATTGTTTTTAGCTTTTTAATATTGAGATATGCCAGCCGTAGCGAAACAATGAGAGATTTTTGATTGTTGTTTAGATGTTTTTTATTTTAAAATATTTTAGTTATTTTTTTAAAACTATTTTAAATAAAAAGACACTCTGTCTTGAGCTTGAATGAGCTGTGCAGTAGGAATTTAAATCAATTGTCTCCGAGCGATGAGGACCATTTGGGTTTTTCTTACCCATTACCTTTTTATACTTGTGTTATATATATACTTCAATTAGAACTTTAGTGGAATTAGATCGGTGCCGAATAGGTCGGAAGGGGTATTGGCTCGTGCTGCTGGACATTCTTGGACTATTATGCGCTTATTATGTGTTGTACACCAATTATGTGTACTACCAGCTCAGGTGAGCATAGACAAATTTCTAAATTAACTACATTATTTTATACCTAAATTTTCTCACACAAGTTTGTGTACAATATTAACCTATATATCAGAGAGCTCAGATTCTTCCCTCTATCATATAATTACCTATGTATCTACAGAGCTCATGCTCCTCTCCTTTTAGCACATAATCATTATATTGTCTCTGTGCTCAGATTCTCTTCATCAAGCCATTCATTTAACACATGTTTATATCACAATGCTCAGCTCTTCTCCTCATCATATCTCTATATATCACAGAGCCTAGCCTTCTCCTCTATCATATAACATATATATCCAGAAGCTCAGCCTCTCTCCTCCATCATATAAACCTATATTATCTCAGAGCTCAGCCTCTCTCCTCCATCATTATAAACCGTATATATCACAGTGCTACCTTTCTCCTCCATCATATCTATAATATATCACAGAGCTCAGCTCTCTCCTTTATCCCTATAACCATATAGATCCACAGAGCTCAGCCTCTCTCCTCCATCGTATAACCTATATATCACAGAGCTCAGCCTCTCTCCACTATCATATAACCCTACATATCACAGAGCGGGTTTTCATGTCATTTCTCGTTACCATAAAATAGAGGGTTTTTTTATGGGTTAATTTACCATTCCTAATTGCTCTTGGTCAGGTGGTGGTCCTAGGGTGGCATTTTTTCCAATTTGATATCACTTACTATGTTATGGTCACCAGAAGTGACTTCAGACAGAAGTGAAGCTACACTGGGATTGCTGAGAAACCAGCAGTGATGTGAAACAGTACATTAAGCTTTAAAATTCCTAATCTTACCCCAATTTAAGAGTAGGGTTAAGGATGAGGTCTGGTTTAGAGAAAGAAATAAGATTCAGGATGCCTTGAACCTGACATTTTTTACAAGTTGAATCTGTGTCAGACTGAACAAGGACCTATTTGAGCAACACTACTAATGACTTTCTGTTTAGCAGCATATCTTGCAATTAGTCTCCTGCTACAAATGAAAGACATCAAAGGATTGAATAGAAAAGAAATCAAGATGAATGATATTATAAAGATCAGTTATACTATCTGCAACCTATCACAGTATCTGCAATGTCAATAGTTTAAGAAATCTCTCTCTCTGCAGAAAAACTCAGAATCCCCACATTAATTGACCTCTGGTATGGATTCTAAATCTGCAGCATGTCAATTTATTTTGTGGATGTACTGCAGATGTCTACCATTGGCTCCACACGCAGCAGGTGCCAGCTTTCAATTGCAGCTTGGATCTGCCGCTAACGGCCCAGGATTGGAGACAGCTCAATACCAAGCATTTCACCATTGAAATGCTGCAGTACACACTTAGACAATGAGACTGCAGTCCAATTTTACTCGATATTATGTTATTTATCCTATAGGCTGAACACCGAAAAAAAAGACAGAATTGGAGGGGGTAACTCTCAGAAAAAAATCTAATCAGTAGTAAAACATAATCAAAACAATAAAAATTTGGTATTGCCGAACTCAGACTGACCCGAAAAATAAAGATAGTTTGTCATTGATCTAACTTGATGAACTGCATAAACCCTCCTCCCTCCCAAAAAAATTTGCACAATTCAGTTTTTTTCCAGTTCCACTCCAGAACATTACATGGTGCATGACATTGTACCATTAATAAAATACAATTTGTATTGCAAAAAATGTATACCTATGTTGATGAAATAATAAAATAGTGATGGCTCCTGGAAGGTGGGGAGGAATTAAACGGGAAAAAAAATGTGTCTGACAATAAGGGGTTAAATAGGGAAAAGACAAATATAGTCTATGAGGGAAAAGAACTCCACAAAATACCTGAAAAATTAAAATCTATAGTATTTCGGAAAGAAAATCGCCGCTGACCAAAAATTACACCCAAAGTAAGAAAAAAATGCAGAAATTATAAAAAAAAATGTATATAGTTTATCTGTTTTGTTTACATTTCCTACTGATTTTCATCTACATCTTTCTGCACTGTTTTTCTGTAAGAAAAATGCAGGCAAGAACAGCAGAAAAACACTACAAAAATCTGTTTTAAGATTATCTGTATACTTGAAATTTGCTTATGCTCTAATGTTTTTGATAAGTGTATGTTCACATGTTGCAGCTGCCACATGTAGAGAAAACCAGATCTGCATGCAGTGACGAATGGCTGAATGATAGGTCATAAAAGCAAAATCATGCAGCCATTGGCCACCCTATGCAGTCCTGGTTATAGCCACATTTGGCACCAGCAACATGTGAGTGCACACTTATATTGGGTTCACATGGGGTTTTTTTTTGTACACTTATTTTGGTGCATAAAATGTCATTTTGCATTCTAGAATACACATACAAAAATACATCTGATGTGTTCCATTGGTTTGTCTGGGAATATGTATCAATGATGCATTTATTTATGTATTGCATTGATGTGTTACAGGCAGGGCCGGACTGGGAAAAAAAACAGCCCTGGCACAAAACTCCCGCCAGCCCACATAAAATATCCGCTTCCAAAATTTCCCTTGTTTACGCACCTCGCCACTATAAAATAAACAACACTTATAAACCACAAACAAAAGACAATAAAGTGGTTGCAGAGGAAGAAATCCTTATTACAGTGTCAGGGACAGGAATGCATCCTTGACAATAACGGGACAAGTCTATGCTGCCACTATACAAGCTCCAGTATAACCCAAATCACCACCATATAAAGATCACATAGTTGTTAGACACCAGCTCAGGTATAACCTACAAGACCAATTCAGTATAGAAGAATCACCAGTGGTCAAAACCATGCTCAAGTTTAAACCTAAAACACCATGATATAGAGACCACATAGTGGCCAGACACCAGCTCAAGTATAACCTACACACAGTAGTGTACAGACCCCCCGGCTCACCCAGCCAGTTTCTAGATCATTTTGCTGCCTCGCTTCATATTTCCTCTCTACTGAAATACCCACATCTTCTATCATGGTGCTTTTATCATCCCCATGATGACCATATGTTCCTTCTGCGTCTCAGTTCCTGTACACTAACATATATCCTCGGCCTATCTCAGTTTATAGACTCTCCTCCAACCCACAAGGATTGGAACTCTCTTGATTGGTTTTCTGTAAACACAGTGCCTCATCTTAACTTCACTAACTCTCTCGTATACTCCACTCTGATCACAACCTTATCTCCTGTCACTATTACTATTAATATCCGCTCATTAACACCCCAGGGATGACAGACACCCTTACAGTTCCTCACTGCCCCAATCTCCTCCCCTCTCCTGTTCTGTCCTGGTGTCAAAATTACAATGAAAACTTTCACAACCCCCTGGATTATTGGCACCACTCACACACCGCACCACACAGAGTCCAGAGCCGCAGCTTGGCATACGCATCAGACTGCCATCTGCAGCAATGTTCAGGTGTTGCTGAGCGTCTGTGGAGAAAGTGACTACCTGCAGACTTTCTCCACTATAAATTCATGCTCAGGACTTACCACTCCACCCCTTCACAGCGCAAACAGAAATATTTCCACCTCTCATCTCATCCCTTACTTCAACAACCCTAAAAGCTGTTTTGTACATTCACTCCTTCTCAGCACTAAAGCTATGCCCCGGTTACTGACTCTGTGCTGATGACCTGTCAATTCATTTCAAGCGAGAAATTTGACAGAATCCGGCAGAAAACATCTCATATCAAACCCAAGCAGCAACCATCTGGTCCCTTCCTCACACATTCCCAGATGACCTCGAATCTGACGGACGACAGAAGAGTGTCCAGCCTACTCTTGTATGTCGCCCACCCCTGCTCTAGGGACCATTCCCTCTTACTTGTCCAGGTACATTTCTCCCGGGCTTGTACTCTCTCAATAAACTACAATCTGTAACCTCTCACTCTTCCATGGATCTTTCCATATTGCTTTAAACACACTGGTATAACTCCTTTACTGAAAAAGCCCCACTCTGAACCCATCCTGAGCTGCAACTCCCGACTGTCTCTAATCCTGCCCTTCATCATTAAACTCCTGGAACGCTTGGTCTGACTCTGCCTATTAATCCGCTATCTCTCTTGCTAACTTCTTCTCGATCCTCTAAATCCAGTTTCGCCACTTTTACACTCCAACAGAAACTGCTCTAACTTAAAGTCTCCAATGAACTCTCATGCTAAAATCTCAGGTATAACTTACTCGTTGTTGCTTTCTTCTGGATCTCTCTAAGCTTTTTGACACTGTTGATAACCACTTCTCCTCAGCATGCTCAGCACCATTGGCTCCAGGACGCTCTCGTTGGTTCTCATGCTAACTCTTGATCGCTCCCTTTCAGATGTCTTCATTTTGCAGGATCTAACCTCCTTCTCTACTCTTTTGCTGTTGGGGTTTCCACAGGGGTTCAGATCTAGGTCCTCTCATCTTTTTATCTACATAGCCCCCATTGGACTAAACATTCAGGCAGTTTTGGGATTCCAGTACCATCTCTACGAGGATGACTCTCAACTATAAACTCCCTCTCCTCGGGACATCATCCTCCCATCGCCTGCTAAATAGAACCAGTGATTGTCTTGTCCTCGCTTGGTCTCTGTCATCATGTCCTCTCTCTTATCTTAAACTAAACCTCACTAAAACTGAACTTTAGTCTTACATCATCTTACTAACGACCTTACCATGCCATTTTGGTCTCAGTGTGTGGCACACCATAACTACTAGCGAAGGCACGCTGTCTTGGGTGTTTATACTAGATTGCCGATCTGTCTTTCACCCCCTATAATCCAATCTATAGCCCGCTCTGTCACCTGCACGCAAGATAATCTTCAGAACCCATTCTTTTTCACTGTGAAACAACTCAAACCCTCATGTTGATTTTATTCATTCTGGTCTTGACTACTGTAACTCCCTGCTTATCGGTTTCTCCCTTCTGTAAACTCTCCCTTTCCAATCTGTCCTGTATGCAGCAGCAGGCTTTGTCTTTCTTTCCAGCCGCTCCACTGATGCTTACCCTGTTGTCACGTCCACTGCACTGTGGCCATTCAGTAAAGGATACATATCAAATCTCATCACGCACTCCCCATAATAAGCTCTCCACAGTGCTGAACCCCCCCCTTACATCTCCTCCTCATCTCTGTCTACCACCGCACCGCTTCTCTCCGCTATGCTGATGTTTCAAATTACTTTCCCTAAATCATCCGAAAACTACCATTCCCCGTCTCAGGACTTCCACGTGCAGCACCATTTTGGAAACATGCTATAGTGGGCTGATCAGGAACACTCAGAACTCTCATTCGCTTTAGAGGGCCCTGAGAATACATCTTCTTCACTATGGCTACCAAGAATTCCCTAATGCCTAACCCCCACACCCCTCACCCCGCCAGCGGACACATTTTTGGCACTTAACTGTATATACGTTTGTTACTGTCTGGGTGGCGAGGTCTGTTCCGAATTCTACATTAAAACAACCTGTAATTTTATGTCACATGGTTTGGGACCATTGTAATCTAGCACTTCTTACCCTTGTTCACCGGTTACCCTCCATTAGATTGTAAGCTCTTGCGGCAGGCCTCTCTCATTCGTGTCTCATTCTGTAAGTAGCTTTTCATTGTGCAATGTATGTTTTTTTGTCTGCACCTACACCCTCCAAATTGTAAAATGCTGCGGAATATGTTGGCCCTATATAAATAAAGATTATTATTATTATTATTATTATTATTATTATTATTAACACCATCATATAGAGACGACATAGTGGTCAGACACCAGCTCAGGTATAAACTACAAAACCACCATATAGAGACAACAGAGCGATCAGACACCAGCTCAGATAAAACCTACAATACTACATATAGAAACCACATAGTGGTCCGACACCTGCTCAGGTATAACCTACAACACCACCATATAGAGACAACATAAAGGTCAGACACCAGCTCAGGTATAAACTACAACACTGCCATATAGAGACAACATAGTGGTCAGACACCAGCTCAGGTCACCACCACATGACAGTGAATACAGCACTGATCCATCACAGAAGTAAAATAACCCCTGACATCAGGGACTCACAGGAGACATCATCTCTGATGGGAGTTGTTCTCTTCTTTTCTTCTCCATCTGCCGCAAACCTCCATGATGTCTTCTCTGTTGAGTCGTTCTCTTCCCTTTTCTTTCTCTCTCCGGTACAGAATGCAATGACGTCTTCTCCGACCAGTACTCATCCCTGTAGAATTTACCACAAAAACAGCTTAGACTCCTTTCTATTCCAGCACTTCCCACCTCTGTACAAACTCCCCATCTATAAAGCCCGAAATAGTAAAAGTTCCCCCTGTGGTGCCCCACACAGTAATTGTACCCCAAACAGCGAAAGTGCCCCCAGCCAATTATAGGGCCCCATTTGTGCCACCAGTAGGTAGGTACACACCACACAGAGTAGACAAGCACTTAGGTAGATGATAAGTGGCATGGAAATAAATAGGCCACCATTAGGTAGATATACAAGCCCCCAGTAGGCAGGTAAGTATATAGACCTCCCACAGTAGATAGGTATATAGTTACCCTCAGAATGCAGGTAAATAGGCCCCCTCAACAAGTTTACATATTCATTCAGTAGGTAAAGATGTATATAATCCCCACTTCGGTAGCTCCTCAGCGGGTATATAAGCCCCCTCAGTAGATAGAGACGTATAAAGGCCCCCACAGTAGGCTGGAAGGTAAATAGTCCCCCCTCAGGTACCTATATAGACCCTCTCAGTAGGAAGGCATATAGAGTATCCTCAGTAGGTAGTTATATAGGGTCCCCATGAGGAAGGTAGTTACATATGCCCCCCAGTAGTTAGGTAGATAAAGAGGGTCTCCTTCAGTAGTTAGGTAGGTAAAAAAGGCCTCCCCCAGTAGTTAGGTAGGTGTACGGCCCCCCATTAATTAGAAAAGTAGAAAGGACCTCTTCCTGTAGTTAGGTGAAAATACAGCCCCCCATTAATTAGGTAGGTAGTCTGGGCCTCCCCCCCCCCCCCTAGTAATTAGGTAGGTAGACAGGGCCTCCTCCCAGTAAATAGGGAGGTAGACATGGCCACCTCCAGTAATTTGGCAGGTATATATTGTGCCCTTTTAATTAGGTAGCTACGAAGCCCACACAGGTAGCCCACATGTGTAGCTAGGTAACCCATAAAGGTAGCTAGGGAGTCCATAAAGGTAGCTAAGGTGTCCATATAGGTAGCTAGGCAGCCCATAAAGGTAGCTAGGGATCCCATATAGGTAGTTAGGGAGCCTATACAGGTAGCTATGCATTCCATATAGGTAGCTAGGTAGCCCATAAAGGTAGCTAGGGGGCCCACATAGGTGGCTAGGGAGCCCACATAGGGGGTTATGGAGCCCACAGAGAGGGCTAAGGAGGCCATATAGGGGGCTAGAGAGGCCATATAGGGGATTAGGGAGCCCATATAGTATATTAGGGAGCCCAAAATATCTGTTCGGGAGCCCATATTGGGGGCTAGAGAGGCCATATAGGTGGCTAGAAAGGGCATATAGGGAGATAGGGAGCCTGTATAGCAGACTAGGAAGGCCATATAGGGGCTAGGGAGGCCTTTTGGGTAAACCCACAGAGGCAATTTGGGGGGTTTAGAAAATTTTTATAGTAGGGTTAAGGGGAAAATTTTTTTAAAAATTGGGGAAAAAATTTACTCCCCTGTCACGTAAACTCCCCCTTCCTTTTTCCCTCCCGCCCTTTCCCGGGGCAAAGGCTGTGGGGGGCAAGCGGCACGTTGATGTAAATAAATTTGGGAAACCGCCTGTGCCGCAGCCTCCAGGGGGCTGAAGAGTCAGGATCAGAAGATCCTAGCTATTCTGCCGAAGCCGCTCCCCGGCACCGCACAGACGGGGTTTACCCTTTTCCAGGACGGGGTTTAAATGTGACCCAGCCATGAAAGCCTTTTGTGGTTTGGGGGGGGGGGTTTTTCGGCCCCCATTTCGGGGGGCCCAAGTCGGGGCCAACACTGCTGTGACCCCCTTAAAGCTGGGGAACCAGCCCCCCACGGGCGCCCCCAAAGGGGGCGCTCCAAAACAAATCCCATTTTCTGGGATTTTGAAGGATGGGTTATTTTTTTAAAAACCAAAGGGATTTTTCACACACCTTTTTTTTAGTTGCGTTTTTGGACCCTTTTTTTTCCGGAAAACCCAAAAAGGGGGCCCCCAAACATGCATCTAACAATGTGCATGTGGTTTCCCATTAGTTTCAATGCAAAAACCCCCGCACCCGGCTTTTCAAAACTTTCCTGTTGCCAATACGTGTTTTTACATTGCATTTTTCGGTTCCTTTTTCAAAAAAATTTAAAAATGTTTTTTTCCCTTGATCATTTTTTGATCCCAGCGGGCAGCCTATTTAAAAAGGGTTAAGGGTGCGTTTCTGCCGCCCCCAAAAACACTTTTCCAATTTTGGGTCCCAATTTTTGTTATTTTATGAAAGCGTTTTTTTCTTTCCCTTTTTTTTGGGGATTGAAAAAACCTTTGGTGTGAACACACTCTAACTTTGATGAAATTGTGGGGAAAAAGTAGAATAGACTACGCGAAACCCCTAAAGAAGCATTTTTTGCACTTTCATCCCTGAAAAAATTTTGGAACCTGGGTTTTTCACATATCATGTTCGAACATTTTTAAGGGCTCCCCACGTTTTTCAATTTTGGTCTCAAATGGGGGCATCCTTTTCCTATTTTTTACCCCCCAATCAAAAGGGCCAAATTCAGGCCTCTCCTGGGTCACCGACCCCCATTTTCAGAGGGGGAAAAAAAAAAAAAACCCCAACCTGCAAAGTTTCCCCTTCTTATGAAAACCCTTTGTGAGAGTGGGCGGGGAAAAGAAAACCCAAAATGGAAGCCCCTTTTTCCCCTTTCCATGGGGGTTTAAAATTTCAATGCACCAATTATAACGAAATTTTTCTGCCCAAAAAAAACTTTTTCTAGAAAAACGTTTTGCAAACCTGGGTCCCACGGGAAAGGGCTGGGGCCCAACACGGAATTTTACATGTACAAACACAGACCGCCAAAAACGGCACATTTCTGAAAAAAAAGGGAAATACACAAAGCAAAATCCCAAAAGAAGCTTTTTATGTTTATCTATCATACATGAAAAAAATTTGAGACTCTGGGTTCACTTATCATAAACAAAAAAGTTTTAAGCTGCCCCCCGACTTCAACGTGGTCTCAAATGGGCAGTCCTACCCTTTTTTTTTACCCCCCAAATCGAGCCAATAGGCCTCTCACTGGGCCCCGACCTCCTTTTTTCAGAGAGAAAAAAAAAAAAAAACACCCCAAACCCTGAAAAAGTCCCCATCTTTGACACCCTTGGGGGAGTGGGGGGGGGGACAAAAAACCCCAAAAGGGAAAAGCCCCCCCTTCCCTTTTCCCAAATTTTGGTTTTTAAAATCAATGTACCCCCCAATTTTAAAAACGTATGCCCCCTGCCCCCAAAAAACTTTTCAAAAAAAACGTATGCAAACCTGGGTCCCCACTGGCAGGCGGGCGGCACACAGTAATTTACATGTCCCACACACAGACCGCCACCAGCGGCCATTTCGAAAAAAGGGGGAAATACACTACGTCAAAAATCCCTAAAGAAGCATTTAAGCTATCAAACTTACATGAAAAAACTTTGAGATTTGGGGTTCACATATCATGATCAGAAAAAGGGGTTTAAGCTGCCCCGATTTTCAACGTGGTCTCAAATCGGGGAATTTTTCTTTAATCCTATTTAAACCTCCCCAAATCGACCAAAAATCGGGGCCTCTCACTGGGTCCCGCCCTCCATTATTCAGAGAGAAAAAAAAAAAAAACCCCAAAGGGAAGCCCCCCCCCTTCCTTTCCAAAAGGGTTTTTAAAAATCAAGGGTACACCAATTTTTAACGTATGTTTCTGCCACAAAAACATTTCGAAAAAACTTTATGCAAACCGGGGTGCCCTGGCAAGGGTGCGGCAAACATGAAATTATACTTTGTACAGAATAGGGGGCAGAAATTTTGGGGGTTCCATATTTCCCACTTATATTAGTAAATCTGTGCAAAGGGCTAGAATCAGTGAAGAATTGGTCACGCAGAGTTTCAGTGTCTGTAAGTGTTGCTCGAATGGGGACCTGTTCAATTTGACACTGGTTAGAATGAGCTTGTGATAAAATATTGGTTCAAGACGTCCCAAGTTTGAAGTTTTTCTTCAACACTTTTTCTAACCATAAACCCCTACCCCAAAAATTAAAGGGCTAGGGTTTTTTTAAAGGATTTTATGAGATTTATAAATGGTTTCAGACAAGCAAACGGGTCCTATTGAGGCCTAAAACTGGGTTTTCCCAGCCATCCAGTTACTTCTCCATAGGTCCAATATTATGGTAACTGATAGTGATTTTTTTGACAGGGGCATCGGGAAAGGAAGTTTCCCCTTTAAATGGCAGTGTTGCACTGATAAATTGACCCCCTAAAATTGGTTTGGGTCAAACCAGACTGAAGCACTCAGAATCTGTCTTTGACTCGAAACTAAGGAGAAACATTAATCCCTACAGTATATAGGAGCTTTATAGTCTCATCTTTTATAGGCCTGTTTTTTTTTCTTTAAATCTGCCATGTGTTACCTATTAAATAAGTGAATCAGGAATCACAGAGGCATTAGGGCTCTAAATGTGTACCAAACCGCATACATTTTATAAATCACCTGCTGATTTCAGGCTGTTTGAAGTTCTCTATTTGCGTTTTGAACAAATTTGGGTTTTAAAAAAGGGGGGAAAAGATTATTGGGGAAAAAAAGCGAATTAAAAATTTACAATGAAGAAGGTGAATGATAAAAATGAATGATGATGTCAGAGGGAGAAAATTGGATAATGACTTAAGGAGATTATAGGTGTTTATAGCCTTTGCAAAAAAAAAAAACAAAAAAAAACCTTCCAATTCATATGGCAAAAACAAGCTTTTGTATCCAACAAATATCAGAGCTTTTTATTTAAACACAAAAATAGGAAATTTTTTTTAGGGAAAAAAGTCTGAAAAATTTTTATATTTTATAGATAAATTGCATAATGAAATTAAATTTGCCATTTCTAAAAAATGTGAATATAGTGATGGAGTGCATGTATTGAGGGTTTTTTTTCCCTGAAATGGGGAACATTCCGCCCCACCGGCACCGGTTGGGGGAAATCTCCACGCTTGGAAATTTAAATTTTCAATTTTAATTCTATGGGATTCCTGAGTACAACCTTAGGGTGCGTTCGGCCTTTCTCGGGAAAACCCCCCGAGAACAGAATGGGGGAGTCGTGTTTCAAGGGGCAACCGACTCCCTTTCCCCGGGCCCGCAAAATAGAGATTCGGGGGCCTGTTCCCAAGATAGGAACAGGTCCCAGAATTGACAGACAATGATAAAAAGTCGAAAAAACAATATTTGGTCTGCACATCCAAAAAGTTTTTGGGAAAAAAATTAACATGGGTGCACATCGGTGTGGCAGCAAAATACAAGCACAGTCCAATATCAGCAGCACACTACTAGCAATAAAAAACAATCAAGACGGGGTTGTCCTTATAGGGGCGGTCACCCTGTATTTTTAATTGGTAGGGACACATTACTTCTGCTTTTCTTGTTCATTATAATAGGGGAAGTGTAATTTTTTTATTCCTGCGTGTTGTTATTTATCTATTTATTCTAAATTCATTAAAAGTTAAGTTTTATTTTTTATTGATAGAAGGTTCTCCCATATCGGTTTATTTTTTAATTTTTATATGCTTGGTGGTAGATTTATGAATATAGCCTTGAAATCTAAGCCTGTGTTGGATTGCATACAGTGCATGTGCCCCCAAGTAACTAGTGACTTGGTTTTCTTGTCTATAGGCCTTATGGGTAACAAGGGTATTACCTTTCATCATGAAAGTGCTAATGATATTCAATCTACCAGCATTATGTTATATCACAGAAAATACTGAAAAGTTTGATATATAGTTTCATGGAATGGGACTCAATACACATTATAACTTATTGATTGAAATCTCTACTTATTCTTAATTTAAGAGCCCAGTGGGTGGCTTTGTGCAATGACTGACAGCCTTCATTGTGTGAGAATACATAGAATTATCAATTAACCTTTGATAACATCCACCTAATGAATTCCTAAGCCCAGAATAAGCAGAGTTTTAAATAAATAAAATACAAATCATACTGCACCTTTTCCCGCTGTTTACCAATTTACTTAGTTCTTCTTGCCCTGTACTGTCTTTCTATCTGGCGGGTTTTCTAAGGGGGGAGTTTCTGAAATTTTTGAGGCCAGAAATAGCAGGAAAATCGGGGGATTTTATTGTTTTCCCAAACAATTGATGCAGATAATTTTAAATAAATAAATAATAAATTCATACAAACAAAGGCTATTTGGGGAACGTGCCCATTGTATAAAAAACAAATTTCAGTTATTCCAATCCTTGGAAACCTGAGCAGATTTTCCCGCTTTCCACTTTTTTTTTAAATTCCCCATTGCCTTTACATGGGGCTTTAAAAATTAGGAAAAGGGGAAAATTTTAAAGGGTTGTTATCATGGCTGCTTTCTTCCACAATCTGCTCCACACAAATCCATTGTGTCTGGCAAGTACAGCTCAGCTCCATTGAAGGGAATGTGGCGGAGCTGCAGTACGGGCGGGGGGGATACTTTTTGAAAGAAATTCCTTTTTTAAAAAACGGGAAAAAATATTTTTTTTAAAAAAGGGGAAAAAAGGATTTTTCATTATTTTTCTTGAAAGAATTTAACCTTGTTTTTCTTATACTCCTTAAAGGGGTTTTCTCGCTACAAAAAAATCTATCTCTCTGATGGGTACAGAAAAAAAAACACTTTGTATTTGTTTGCTTACCTAATCAAACCAAGGGATTCATTAGGAAGAATAGGGTTTGAGCTACCAAGGGTTTTAAACCTAAGCACACGCCATAGCCCTGTGTTGGGGGTGAGTGTTTTTAAGTTTTTTCATTTAAGAAATGTTTTTTCAGAATTTTTATGCGTGAAAAAGGGTTTGAGGGTCCCGAAAAACGCTCGGGGGGGGTTTCGGTTTTGGGGGGGAAAGAAATGAAATAAAAAGTTTTGTAAAACCTTTGGCCGCGGAATTTTCCCGGAAATTTTTTTATTTGAAGTAAAAACGAACTGACACTCTCCCAGCGGGGGAAAAGGCAACAACAGCAAAGCAAATAGCAACAGCGAATCAAAGATACGCAAAGGAAAAAGCAAGCCCAGACCAAAAAACACCCGTGAAGGGGTAAGCGGGAGTCTTTTTTTTTTGTTTGGGGCTATAGTCAATGCCATGAAAATAGCTGCATTCCCCCAGCATTTCCCGTGTTTTAGCATTTCCAGTGCTTTAAAATTGCTGGGCTCTCCAATAGATATATGCTACAGCTAAGACTATCACAATACAAGATAAGGGTTGTTTTAAAAAACAACGTTAAGTTACTAACATGGATCGGGCAGCTAAATTAAACGGGTTTCCGCAGTCAAGAGCGATCCGGGGGGAAAGAGAACATAAAAACCTTTTTCAAGGCCCAAAAAAAAGAAAAATTGCAAAAATTAAAGTCGTGGGCCACAATTCCCAAAAAAAATACATTGAAAAACAGATGGTTCCAAGGGGGATGAGAATAAAAAAAAAAAAATCCTACTTTGCCCCTACACCAAAGAATTTTTAGATTTGGAATGGGACTTAACAGAATGTCTTAAAAATTTAATAAACTTAATTGGGGTTTTTGAGAGTGGAAATTGAAAAATTTAGAGAAAAAATAAACAATACAATTCAACTGATGAGCATGGAATGTCCCGAATATAAAGGTTTAGAAGACAGAAGGAGAAATATATTAAAAAAGTGGAAGATTTATGTAAACAACAAAAAAAAAAAGTACAAAGGATAAGGGTTTACCAAAAGAACAAGTGTACACTGGCAAAAAAAAGATCAAAAACCCCCCAATCCTTTTTAAAAAGGAAGACAAGGACGTAGAATGCAGGCCCGGAGAGTAAGTTTTTTTGAAAACGGATCTCTCTGAAAAAAAAGATCAACCTGAGGGACCGGATTCGGATATCCCATACATGGGGAAATAAAACAAGGGGTGCACAGAAAAAAATTGGAAAAACCCCCAAAAAACGACAAAAAAAAAGGAAAAGAGGACCCCGGGAAACAAGGCCAAAACAAAAAAAAAAGAACCCCCAAGGCGCAAGAAGACCTAGAGATTTTTTACTAGGAAAATGTGGTAGTTGGCCCCCAACAATTTTAAGTAGTGCACAAATTAAATTTCTAAATAAAGTCTAATTTTGTCCCCAAACAAAAAATGTGACTTTTCAATACTATGCTGGCCCATAAATCGTTTCACGAGCGTTAACTGTAAAGAGGTTTTTTCACAACAAAATAAAAAGGATGAAATAAAAAAATTTTGAGGATATAAAGGATGGGAGAAGTAGGGAGACAATAAAAGAGAAATTAAATTTTATGAACAAAAATTTTCCCTGGGGTCTGGGGGAATTGATGGGAAAATGATGAGGAAAATGAAAAAAGGTAGGAAGGGAGTACAGCAAAAGAGGGCCAACCCATCATTTTACCCGCTAACGAGGGTTCAGCGTTGATGCGTTTCAGAAGCAATGGGAGGGACCTGAAAAGCATGGTCTAAAAAACAAAAAGAGGAATATAGAAATGGGAAATAATCTTACATTTTCCCCCAAAGAAAGGATTGAAAAAATTGGAAAAAATGGGAATTTTGACCCTTAAAAATCGATAAAGGGGGCCCAAATATTTTGTCTAGCATGGTTTATATAAAAAAACTGTTCTAGAAATTTTTAGAAAAAAAAAATACCTATGCAAATTAGATTCGGCCCCCAGAAACTGAAAAAAAAAATTTGGGGAAGTTTTTGGAGGGAAGGGGTAAGACAAGGGGGTTCTATCCCCGAAAAAAAAAAAAACTTAATGTAAAAAAACCCCGGGGCATTCCAGTATTTTACGGGTACCCCAAAAAAATAAGAAACTATTTCCCCCCAAACTACCCCCCTATTCAAGCAATGGGGCCCTAATGAGAGACTCAGCAGTTTTGGGGGATGTTGCCCCAACCAATTGTTTGAGGGATCCCAGGTTATTTAAGATAGTACAATGTCCTCAAAAACTTTCCAAGAATTTGTATGGTCTCCATCTTTACTGGGACATGTGAGTTGTTAACCTTATTCCAAAATACCACACCAATAGCTATTTTAGCTTTAAATACTTCTTGAGTAGAATAAAAAAATTTTGTGATGAGGAAAAATCATTCATCATACAAATGTCTACTTCCGTTGCAAAATAATTATTTCAAATTTGAAGATCCTTTTTTCCCGCAGATAGAAGGGGGGCCGTGGGGGCATCGGCATCCCCCACAATTGCGAATTTCATGGCATGGTGGGGGAACAGGCCGTGTATGGTTGAATAACCCTATGGGGATAACATCATATGGAAATGGATTTTTTAAAAAATCGACAACCCCCCTGTTGGGTGGGGTCGCGATTGGGGGCCTCCCTAAATTTTGGGGGTACCTGAATCAAATTATGTAAAATTAAAATTACAAAATTTTACATAATTCGAAAAAATTCATTCCTGGGGGTTGAGTTAAAAGGAGTACCTGACTTGGGAAAGTATACTCCAAATTATATGAAAACCGCACTGTGGAAATACCTTCTACAAGCCCCAAGCATCCAAAAATCAATAGCGGCGATCCCCAAATGGGGGGTATGTTAAGCTAGGAGAGCTTTTTCCCTTTATAAGGATTTCCGGAAGAGAAAAAGTACTATCGATAACAATTGAAGAGTAGGGGGGACCAACACACTCCTAGATGAGGGATTTAAAAGGGGAAAAACACGAAACAACAGGATTGTTTTGGGACAAAAAGAAGAAAAGGGAGGAAGTGAAAGAACAGGTGTATTTTCAATGGGTTACAGTGATATTTTAATAGAATAAAAAATACTTCTATAAAATTTGCAGGGTACTACGTAGGATTTCAATTCTAAAAGATTGTGGGGGAAGGGGGAAATGTGGGGCCCAAAAAGGGGGTAAAACTTAGCGAATGATTTGTCCCCCAAGTACTTTCATGAGCAAAGAAATAATCCCGGTTTAACAATGTGGTGTTTTTCCCATGTGGGAAAAAACAATTAATGTGTGTAAATAAAAGTGAAGGGTGATACTTCACCAATAGTACCAATACAAGGAAAATTAAATTTAAAGCAGTATGTGAATGCGAAACAGACCACGTTATTTTTTTACATTTTAAGCCCCATTAATCTCCGTACATAGCGTACCATAAGGAAATTAAGATAGAATTGCAGAACATCTGGGGGCATACGAAAAAACAATAAATTTATCAGGGGCTCCAGCATTTTTTTGAAACAAATGAGAGCAGGACTGCATTTTTGAAATGCGGCATAATGGAGGGGTAAAAAAGCCACAAAAAGGGGGATTGGGAACATAAAGCAAGGTAAAGAGAGGCCAATTGGATTCTTCAGGCGATACCCGCTTCCCCAAAAAATGTAAACGACATGATTCAGTTATTTATTTAAAAATTGTTAAATGTATAATGCATTATTTTAGAAAAAAATATGTGTTGCATGGAAACTTTTGCAATCTCATGTTGTTTAACCAGTAAAATCCAAATTGTGCCCAATATATCTTATAAACGTTTGGGGATCTGCATTTAAAAAAAAAAAAGTTTTCTTGCAAAACCAAAGGGATTCTATTAGGAAGCAAAAGGGTTTGAGTACCCAAGGGTTAAAAAACCCAAACACACGCCCATAGCCATTATGGTGACGTGTTTTTTAAGTTTGTTCATTTTTAAAAAATGTTTTTTGTTTAAATTTATAGCCGTGAAAAAAAGGGGCCTGGGGTCCCCCAAAGCGTCGGCGGTTTAACGCATCCTTTTGGAGGGAATGAAATGAAATAAAAATTCGTAAAGTACCTTTGGGTCCGCGGGAATTTCCTTGGGGAATTTTTGATTTGAAGTAAGGGGCGAGACTGGCAGCTCTCCCAGCGGAAAGGAAGCAACACGGGAAACGTAGCAAAAAAACTGAATAAAAGATACAGCAAAGGGGGAAACAGCCCAGACAAAAAAACTCACGGTGAAGGGGTAAGCGGCATTTTAATTTTTTGTTTGGACTTTTCAAATTAGTATAGTAGATATGGCTATCACTATCTAAGTGACTTAGTTTTAATGCAAAACAATCATCTATAGCTATTTTTGCAGCGCTGAGGGGGCACACCCCTTTTCTGTGATTTGGGTCTGATTTCATTCAACTGTTGGGACACCCACCATATGGAAATCCCCTGCACTGTGACGAATGCCTGCACCTGTGCTTACTCCTCCTGAGATTAATGCTAGAATTCCTCCCCCCCTCATTAACACGTCTTTTACCTTGGGTCCCCCCCTATAAGCAGCCTTTCCATTGTCTACCTTCTACTTGAAAACAGAGGGGGGAGGGCGAGAGCATTTCTCACACTTGCTTCATCGTTAGGCTGTAGATAACTGCTTAACCAATGCAGGGTCTGGTTCAGGAGTTGTGTACCCGAAGCATGAGAATTTGCGTAGAAGTAGAGGAGGTTGCAAAGGTGACATCCTCTCCCTTCCACTGCTTCACACACAATGATAATGACACAACTCTTCAGTGAGGGGAGCATTCCCAGGGAGGAGAAGACACCCACTAGAGAAAAGATCACAATGGATTTGAAAAAGAAAAATCAGTCTAAGCAAATGTGATAAGTTCCTCCTTTTGGGGTTCTCTAGTTTCTGATAATCCAATTGTTATGGCTCCCGACCCCGGACGCCTGGGCCCGCTAAACCTTATCAGATTAATAAAGAAAATCAGATCCACATAAGACGGTGTGCGCTTAACCAAAAAAACCCCTTTATTAACACAGTATACTTATATAGCCCTTTGGGAATAATGAAAAGATGACATGCGCAGTTAGCCAGAGCCATACTTTTTCACTTACAGTGCATTGTTAAAATAAGATACCGGCTGAGTTGTTACGTTTCAAAGTCCCTAAGATACACAGCTAGTTTCATTGAAAAGTCAAGGTCCTGAAAGGGAAAGGGGCGAGAGTCCCTTTAAATTGTTCTTGTGGTGGACCATGAATTTTTCTTGTGTGGACGGGGCTTTAAAAAATTAACTTGACATTTAAAAATTTAAAAACCCCTTTTAAAATTTCCCAATTGCTGACTATGTGAACTTTAAAAATTCTGGCAGGGGGTTATATCTTTTCAGGTATGTTCAGTAAATCCGTGCAGGTTTCACAGCTATTAAAATTTGCCCACTGGCAGGGAGAGCCGCTCACTCTCCACTGAGAAGGCAGGGATGACTTATTACCATCCCTGCCATATCAATCTGTAAAAAACAAGTCCTTATAAAGCTCCATTTACAGAAAAATAAAAAAGTAAGGGCTGCAGATATAAAGTTTTTAAAAAAATTGCTATTTTTTAAAAAAAGGCATTTCATTGTTTTAAACTTTTCTTATTGTATAAGGGTTTTTTTTGCGCTCGGTTATTCTATTCATTTTTCCTCTGTTTTCTGTGACATTTCAGGTTTTGTGTTTATGTTATTTTTACATTAGATTTAAAAAATTTTTTAAATTAATAAAATTTAAAAAGGCCAAAAAAAGCCCCTTGTTTTTAACATGTTTTTTTTAAAGGGCAAAAGTGCAAAAATTTAAGTTTTTGTGATTGTGTCACTTTTCCCTCACAGATGTTTATATATTAAAAAATTAGTTGCAGTTTGGGAGGGTAAATGTTTTTTTATTAAAATTTTGTATTATTATTATTATTATTTTTAAATTATTAATAATAATCTTGTTGCATTACAGAAATTTCATTGAGCACTTTTTAAAAAAAGATCAGGAGGCAAAAGAGTACTAAAATGCCCCCCTTCTTAGTGGAGGGGGAAAAGCTAATGTGATGGTCGCCCTCCCCACCTGCGAAGCAGCACAATTAGTGCATAGCTGTGATCCCTGCATGGACATTTTAAAATGTCCGTGGAGAGTTACATTTTCACTACAAGGACTTTTATAGCCAACGGGTGGTAGGTATCTAAGTTAATAAAGTTACAAAGCGCACACAAGTGTCTCTAGGTTATGTTACCATGTTGCTAATAAAGTTACACAACCCCCATCAATGTCTCTGGGTAAATTTTTGTTTTTTTAAATTTAAGTTATACAATAAAAAAACCGGGGAACGCTGTCTTGTTGTTAATAAAGTTATACAATACACCAGGTGACGCTGTCTTGTTGTTAATAAAGTTATACAGTACACCAGGTGACGCTGTCGTTAACAAGTCTTCCTTCTTCCACAATCTTCTCCGCATACTGTCTGGCAATACAGCTCAACTCCATTGAAGAGAATATTGCTGCAATGCAAGAAACAGAAGTGGTGCTGTTCTTAAAAGAAATAAGCCCTGTTTTTCTTAGCATCTTCAACCCCTTTAAGTACATCAGGATTTGTTTTAGAATTGTTGGAGAATGATTGTTATTATGGTCACACAAACACTCAAAGTAGACCATATTACTCAAATTATTTAGCTGGCATTAGCTAATAAGTAATCAGCCAAGGTTATATCTAAGAATAAAGTTGTGCTATTGAAGTTTTATGACAAAGTAACTTCTGAATTATTGTCTGCAGAACAGCATTGTATTCAGTTTTATTCGAAGGAAGTCAAATGTGTAAGGAATATATAATAAATAATTGTCCCTGTCCATCTCACCTTGGAGCATAAACTACACTTCTCACTCTATTACTTGTATTAATAGGAGTTTGTGTTTATATTAAGGATTGGACCTGAATCCATTTAGACAATGTTAAACATACAGTAATGGATAGTGCATGGTTTATAAGATGCCAGATACAGATTTAAAGGCAGACAGCCAGCAATAAATAGTCAATTAACACCCACATTGTTTATACAGCACAAGCCAGGGCTTAAAGGTGAGGATACTATAAAGAAACTGTCAACTGGTTACATGTACATTAAAAAGCACTTTGTATCAAGCTCAAGTACATATGTTTAAAAGTTGTAACAAAACACATGGGGAACTAAACATTCATGGAAGAAGGAATTGTCCTGTCCACAGAGGAGAACTAATATTTCCCTAAAGCAAAAAAAAAAAGACAAAAAAGAATATGACCTCATGTACAGAGCTGTACTAAGGTACATGGAGTTCATGCAACTATGTACAAATCCGTAGGTACTTATTGTGCTGACATATGATGCTCTGTACTAGTGTTGCACGAACCTGCTCGAGCCGCTGTAGAAAAATTTGGGTGGGTGACATCCTGAACCAAATTTTTTACTCTGTCCCCTGACCTATTCCTAACAATGACCATAACTGTAAAGGGCCGTTCACAGGTTATTTCGGCGTGATTGGCGCCGTACTGCGCGCCGTTTTGGCGCAGATGGCCCCAAATCGTTGCGTAATTACGGTAATCCCCCATTGTCATAGAGAACAGTGTTTCCCGTCGTCCTACCCGCTCGGCGATTCCCCCGGGCAGGGAGAATGATCTGACATTTATCAGGCGCATACGCGCGGGGAAATAATGGAAGTCTATGGGGCCGGGCGGGCCGCGCCCCGCCCCTTATTCAAGATGGATTTGCGAGCGCAATCCAGCTCGCAATTCCGTCTTGAATAAGCCGTGTGAACACGGCCTAACACTAACGCTCAGTTGTGGTTAGTTCCTTTTTAGGATTGACTTACCTCTACATGGTTTTTTAGGTCCAATGGCACCGTCACTCCGCTGTTACTTCTACTCTGATGTTATTTCAGCTCTAATGTAATTTCTAACCCGATGTCAATTTGGTCACAGAGAGGAAGTGACATCAGATTGGCAGTGCAGCCAGACCGGAGAGAGCCATGGAATGGTTTGTAAACCATAACATCATCTTAGTGTTAGAGTAGTAGAGTTAGAGACAACTTTTGGGGGGCAATTTCATGCAAAAGAAAAAATGGGGCAGACCTAAAGCAAAGTGTCCAGATTTAAAGGGGTTTTGCCAAGATGTAATGTTGACGTGGGATCCTCCAAAATGGGTATTAAATCACTTTTCTAAATATATGTGATTACAAAAAGTGAAGACTCTGAGAGCTACAGCCTTTCTCAATCCCCGTTAGTTACCTGAAAGCTTGCATTAGACACGACCAGAGGAGCTGAAAGGCCGAGCTTGCGTGAAGCACTTCTTATCTGATGACAGGGAAAATGAATGAGCTTTCAAGGGGCTGGGGAGAAAATGCAGTGTATGAGCCTGTGTCTTGCTGTATAGAGAATCCACTGTTGTAATGTTATTATTTCAGTTAAGTTTTGAGACGCTCCCTTATTCCTCACTCTCTGCTCATCCCTTCCCTCTCTCCCCTGCAGCCTTCATGACTCAGCATGATTTGTTTATATTCTACTCTGTGCTGATAAGGAGGTAAGTAACTCACCTCCTTGCAAAACTCCTTTAAGACAAATTTGACTTTGATACTCTTTATGGTGCTTCTATTTCAGAACACCTCAATAATATAGCATTTGATGAAGCATGCAATAATGGAGGGTCCTGGCAGGTCTGGAATCTTTCATTTACATTCTGGCATTGATAACTCATATAGACCTAGTTTAGTTTATGTCCATCAAATTCAGTGAATGTGGATCCAAGGTCAGGGGTATAGGTAATTTTAAAACTTGTTTTCCCCTATTGATCCAATAATATAAAACCTAAATGCATAAACCAATCTGTCCTTAAAGGAAACATTTTGCTCCTAAACTCAAGTGACGATCAGACTGGATTAACATTCTAATAAGAATTCCATATGTCTACATAAGTGTTAATGTTATTTTGTTGCACCTTATTGTCTAAGCCCTTACCTGCTCTTGCAGTGACCAGCTCCTGAAGGGGTTATTCTACAGATTCACAGTTTTTATGGTAAAGAAGGCTTCTCAGCTTTGGAAATTATAACATTCATTTTGCAGATGGAAGGAGTACCCTCTTGTCTTTTGAGAGGATTTTACATGGAACAGCTTTTCAACATCCTTTTTGTTTTATCTGAAAAATGCAACTTTTTGCATTACAAAACAGTCAGATCATTTCATAACAGAGTAGCCTCTCCTCAGGATAAAAGGAGAGGATAAAAGGACAAAAGGAACGGTTGTGATGTAATTAAAAATATACCAAAACAACACCTAAAAAAACGCATGTGGCTTTATCATGATTTGCCACAGTTTTGTGGTACAGTAATTAGCCATACTGTTTTTACACTGAAACACACTTCAGTTATATGGCCATTTACTGTATCGCAGAATTGCATTAAATCTTGGTAAAACTTTTGATTCAGTTTTAACCAGACCACTATTACACTATGTTAATACACTATAATATACTCATAAAATAAATTAATGCTGCTACTTTGCTCCAACGTGATATCAGAAAACACACGACTCTAAGCAGAATTATTTTTAGCCTCTGAATAGGGGGAAAAATAAAAATTTTACTCACTGACAGCAAAATGAGATCCTGTAAATGATGAAAAGTTGAAACACAGTATTTTAGAAAAAGGCAGTATTTTTACAATGAAGTTTCATTAAACAATAGTCTTTATTTACATATGAATGGATAATTGACCTCTTTATATGTACATTTTGTTTGTTTGATTATATCAACTGAGCCCAAAAATGCTTTAAAGGCAAGAGATTAAAGGGGCATTCTCACTACATTGAAGACTATTACAAAATACATTGCTGTTTTGATTCTGCTTCATTTTAGAGATAGAACCGTTTTTATCTCCTGCTAGTTTTTACAAACTTCCCTAGGTTACTGATCATCTCTATCTATCTGTTGTAGCCGAGACTGGGCTGATGATGTCATTCCCTGCTGTGTCTTATCAGCAGGATGGAGCTTGCTTCTCCGACTCTGATATTATCTTTCTACTGAGAAAAATCTTAACCCTTAGCGTTAATGACCTGGGAGCAGTCTTTTTCTTTTCTGTCCAGTCTGCAAAGCATATTTAAGTGTAATGAAATCAAAGATAAAAGAGTTACTCAGCAGCTTGGCGACGTGCTTGTTTTTCTGTCTCACTAAAAGCTCTGCTAGCTCAAATTTACTACCAGGCATCCTGCTTGGACAGTGTCCTCGTTTTTTATGACCACTCCATCAGTAAAGTTCCTGTAACAGGATCACCTGAAAGAAGAAGTTGTCATAGCTGAAATGTCAGTTACTGCTGTAGAACTGCCCACAGCCTGCACAGGAAGTGTGAGTCTAAAGAGGAATGAAAACAGTCAGATGGGGCAACTGTATTAAACGTAATGTACAATACACTAAATAAAATAAATAAATAAATAAATAAGGTCAAGATTTGGTATGCAGGATGGTGATGATGGCAATTAATTAAGGCCTTCTATGGAGAAAAGAAAGCCCTACAAAGCAAGACAGAATAGAGTCTAAACCAGGCTTCAACATCGACACCCATTCAGCATAATGGATAACACAAGTGTCAAACTCAAGGCCTGTGGACCCCCAGGTCTATTTATGTTGCTCTCGAGAGCTTGGACATGGTAAGCAGGAATGGACATGTTCTAGAAACAGACGAACTCGCTCTCCATTTTCCAAGGAGGATGTAGCCACTGCTCGGCAGAGGTGGTTGCACTAGCAAAGGGGGCAGCACCCATCTTGGATTCAGAGCTTCTGCGCTGCACGTCACACTCTGTTCAGCTACTCACAAGCCATGGAATAGCTCTGACAGCAATATCCAATGGCTTCTTAAGGGCAACCATAATATTGATGTGAAAATGAGTTTGACACCCCTGATGTATAACCTCCAATCTTGTATAAGAGTTTTAAAAAGAGAAAATGTAATTGTCACGGCGCACGTTGCCGCCGTGAAGCAGCAAGGCACGGTAGGGGTTAATCCCTCTAGACAGCCGGGCTGATGAGCTTAGGAGTGACAGCTCAGCTCCTAATCAAGTCAGAGGGTGTGTCGCACTGGCCAATAGGTGGGCCCGGAGGCCGCACCAATCGTCTGCTGGGGCGGGCTCTGGGTTCCTCATTTAAACTCCCTCACTTCTCTCAGTCTTTGCCTAAGAAAGGTTTCCCCTTGCTACTTCCTGTGTTTCCTGTTGGTATTTGCTCTCCTGATTTCTGACCTCGGCTCGCTTCCTGACCTCGCCTTTGCTTCCGACTTTGTACTGCGCTCCTGACCGTGTTTGGACCACGGCTTGCTTTTTGTCTATTCTTTTGGCTTACGTTTCTTGGCATATACGTTCCCATACTGTGACTGACCCGGACTGTTGGGTTTCCCTGACAGCCCTGCACTTAGCAGCGTAGGGGCTGTCGTCCAGTTGGGGTCTGCCGCCTAGGGCAGCACGCCAAGTAGGCAGGTACAGTGGGCTGGGTGGCAGTCAGGGTCCACTGCACCTCCTCTGACGTGACATTTTCTCTGGCCGAAACCGTCTCTGCTCTCCACTCGCTGTGAACCCCATGATAGCTCTGGTAGAGCAGATGCAGGGGCTTACCCAGCTAGTCCAGGATCTTGCACTGAGGGTACAGCAGCAGGAGATTACCCTAAGTCAGAGTGTTCCTGTATTATCTGCCCCCCCCTGTGGAACCTCCTATTCAGTTGCCTGATAGATTCTCAGGCAACAGAAGGGCCTTTTTGACATTTAGAGAGGGATGTCGCCTGTATTTTAGGCTCCACCCACATACCTCAGGCAATGAGGAGCAGAAAGTGGGAATAGTTATGTCCCTACTTCAGGGTCCCCCTCAGGAGTGGGCATTTTCGTTACCCCCTGAATCGCCAGAATTTTCTTCTGTGGACAAGTTCTTTGCCTCTTTAGACATACTTTTGATGACCCTGATAGGGAAGCTGTGGCCGAGGCTCAGCTGACCACCTTGAGGCAGGGTAAAAGGACTGTGGAGGAGTATTGCTCCGAATTTCGTCGCTGGTGTGTTCCGTCTGGGTGGAACGATCCAGCTCTTAGAGGTCAATTTAGACTAGGGTTAGCTGACCATGTGAAGGATTTATTGGTGGCTTACCCTACCCCTGGTACTTTAGATGAGGCTATGGCATTAGCCGTTCGTCTGGACAGACGTTTTAGGGAGAGACGTCGAGAAAAGGCTCCTCTTCCGGTGGTCCACACCATGGTTACCTCTACACCTGTTGTTTCTGATTTAAACCCAGAGGAGCCCATGCAAGTGGGGGCTTCTTCCTCGACTTCTGCTAGTGACCGTAGGACTACACGTCGCACTCAGGAGTTGTGCTTCTACTGTGGCGAAGATGGACACGGCATTCGGGAGTGCTCCAAACGGAAGACCAGGCCAGAAAAAACTCCAGCACGTAGGTGATTTGCAGGAAGATCACCTGGGCGAGCAGATATTTCCTCTTGTATCCAAAAAGTTGCTGCTCCCAGATAAGATCTCATATTTGTCTCTGTCTGGTTCTGGGAATGCTTTTATGGATTCTGGGTCAGCTTCCAATTTTGTAAACGCGTCCTTCGCCAACATCTGGGTCTACCTTGGAGGCCTCTCTCTGAGTCCCTGCGAGTTGTGGCAATCGACTCTACTCCGCTGACAAAGGGCACAATCCAACATTGTACTCCTGAGCTAGAGATGGTGGTAGGATCCATGCATACTGAGAAGTGTATTCTATTTATCATGGAGGGGCTGCCCGCTGATGTGGTTTTGGGGCTGCCCTGGCTTCAGAAACATAACCCGGTGTTTGACTGAAATTCAGGAGAATTAACCAAGTGGGGGCAACAATGTGTTGACAGATGTCTCCCTGTCATACTGGGCAATACAGAGGATCCGGTACCTATATTGCCCAAGGAGACTGTTGGCTCGGTTATTTCCCCTGATTTAGCCACGGAGATTAAGACCCTCCAGGATATGAGACCTGCCAATTGTCCTGTTTCAAAGGTCTTTGTCCCCACTCAGCTCCGGCTATGATTATTAAAAGAATTTCATGATTCTGTTTTATCTGGACATCCTGGGGTGTCTGGCACAAAGAGGCTGATTTCTCGTATTTACTGGTGGCAGTCATTGTCTCGTGATGTTGTGGCCTATGTGGCATCTTGCGAAGTCTGTGCTCGGGCAAAGGTTCCCAGAACTCGTCCTCCTGCCGAACTTTGCCCGCTACCTATACCTGAACATCCGTGGACTCATATTTCCATGGATTTCATGGCTGACCTTCCTACCTCAGAGGGTAAGTCAGTTATTTGGGTGGTAGTGGATCGTTTCAGTAAGATGTGCTATCTTGTTCCGCTAAGGGGGTTACCGTCGTCCAAAAAACTTGTTGAACTTTTCATCAAACATATTGTCAAAGTGCATGGTTTACCGGAGAATATTGTTTCTGACAGAGGGGTTAAATTTGTTTCTCGTTTTTGGAGAGCCCTTTGCAAGGCTCTGGGTATCACCCTGTCCTTCTCCTTTGCCTTGCACCCAGAGACTAATGGGCAGACTGAGAGGGTAAATCAAATGGTAACACAAAAACTCCGTTGTTATGTATCTGATCAGCAGGTATATCGGGTAAAATACTTACTGTTGGTTAAATTTGCCATTAATAATCAGGATAGTAGCTCATCTGGTACCTCATCATTTTACTGTAATTATGGTTTGCACCCAAGGCATGCGTCATTTTCCAGTGCTACGTCTGATCACAGCGGGGTGGATGGTTCTGATCACCCGACAGAGCAGGGGAACCCTTTAATTGCGCTGTGGTGAAGCACCACCGCAATCAAAGGGTTAAAGCACCGGGTTGCGGAGGTTTCCTCCGCTCCCCGTGTCCTGCAGGAGATGCTCTGGGATCGGGGCTGTGTAGTAAAGCCCAGATCCCAGCGCAGCTGCCGCGCTGGGCGCCACAAACTCCAATGTCTGCAGCGACGCCAAAAGACGTCGCTTCAGATGAACGACCCGCACCAGTCGACGTCAAAAGTCAGTTGGCGGTCAATAAGGAGTTAATTGCTTCCATTTGTCATGCTGTTAAAAATCACAAACAAAAAATTCAAAGGTGTGAACCCACCCTTAGCATTACAATATTTTAGCTTTGATGTATTGTTAATGCTTGATAATTTGGTTATAAACCTTAGGTTCAGTAAACACATTGGGGCACATTTATCAAGGTAATTGCACCAGAATTCTGGTGCAATTTACACCAAAAATAATGACATACATGCTTTACACCACATTTATTATGTGCAGTAGAAAATTTCCAAACACCTTTATGCCTCGCCCTACAAAAGGGGTTTGGCCCTGTTAAAGATTGTAGTCTCTTTTAAAGGGCGTAACTAAGTGTGATGCTGTACGCAATCATTTTGCCACGGTTAACGGCATGAAGTAAACCAGCTTAAAAATGGTCTAAAGTTAGACTTGACCGTTCTAACATTGCAAGATTTATCAACACTGTGATAAATGTGGCACATTGTAAGATTGTCTAACCTAACTTTCCACCATCTAAAAGTAACAGTATTGATAAATCTGCCCCATTGTGTTACAGCATGCAGTACTGCACGTGTTTCTCAACTGCATCAAAAATGCATATTAAAAAATGCATACACCAAAAAGATGTGTGCGTTTTTTACACTGGTGCTTTTGTAATTAATTAAAATTTGGAACACAGGTGAAATTTAGATTTATGAAAACGCATTCATTTTTACTTGTTGCTTGCTTTTTGATGCAGTTTAAAAAATGCAACAAAAATGCAGCATGTGAACCCAGCCTTGAAGGAACCGTGTCACACTGAACATGCTATCTGATCTGCTGATGGCATCTTGTAGAGCAGGAAGAGCTGAGCAGATTGATATATTCTTCTGTGAATAAAGATTCAGTAAATTTTGTTATTTATTTACTGCATATACCCGAGTATAAGCCAACCCGAATATAAGCTGAGGCATCTAATTTTACCACAAAAAACTGGGAAAACTTATTGACTTCAGTATAAGCCTAGGGTGGGAAATGCAGCAGCTACTGGTAAATTTACGCCACTCACATGCTAGAATCACACTGAACAGTAGTCATTTAAATAGATACTACCCACATACAAAAATAATGTCCCCCATAGGCAGGTTTAGGCAGGTAAATGCCCCTCATCGGCAGGTAAATGTTCCCCTTAGGCAGGTGTAGACTGTTAAATGTCCCCCCTTAGGCTGGTATAAGCAGGTATATGTCCCCCAAAGGCCGGTATAGGCAGGTATATGTCCCCCATAGGCAGGTATAGGCAGGTATATGTCCCCTATATGCATGTATAGGCAGGTATATGTCCTCCATAGGCAGGTATATGTCCCCCATAGGCAGGTATATGCAGGTATATGTCCACCATATGCAGGTATAGGCAGTTATAAGTCCCCTATAGGCAGGTATAGGCAGTTGTAGAAATTGAAATATCCCCTATCGGCATGTTTTTAAAACAAAAAAAAAAAAAAAATACCAGTACTCACCTCTCTCCCCCACTGAAATGAGGTGCTGGGTATTCTTACTGGCACAGGGGGCATGATGTCATCACATGCCGCAAGATTTCCACAGGAGGCGCATGCAGCTGAAGAGATCACTGCCGGAGCCCAGGCCATGGCAACAGCCGGACTCTGACGGCTGACTCGAGTATTGTTAGCTGTATGCACTCCCAGAGGAGGCGCATACAGCTGAAGAAATCTCCGTTAGCGCCCGAGCCATGGCAGCGCCCGGATGCAGACAGCTCGAGTATAAGCCAAGGAGGGCTTTTTCAGCACAGAAATGTGCTTAAAAACTCAGCTTATACTGGAGTATATATGGTATATTCCTGCGTATGCTGGGTTAAGGAGTCCAGTAGGCGGAGTTATCAGTGATTGACAGCCTTCCTTCTATGATTGTGCATATAGAGATGGCCGCCTACTGGACTCCTTAACCAAGAATAAGCATGGATTTAAATAAATAAAATACAAATTCTACTGACTTTTCCCAACAGAACAATATATTAATCTGCTCAGCTCCTTCTGCTTTATGAAATACTGCCAGATCAGATAGCATGTCCAATGAGAGGGGTCCTTATACTTAAAGTTTTAGTCAATCATAAATAAGTTAATAATTACAGAACAGCTTACATTCCAAATGATATAGCTTACATGTATATACAGTTCAAGTATCATGATGAAGCTGAGTTTTAACAATGTAGCAAAGTTTAGTCTGTATTTGTGAAAATTATGTTATAGTTTGTGTTGCTGGCATTTAGCACAACATCTTGGTACAGGTTAATGAATTGATTACCCCTTGATCTGGTAGGTCTGAAGAGAGGACCTTTGTAACCATCTCTCTGGGTATGTGTACTACTTTTATATTATTATAATGTTAAAATCTCAAGCATTAAAAGCATATAAAGGTGGTTTGTGGAATTAGTGTTGGCGTAAAGCCAGTTAATTTTGGAACTGAAATACACATACTGTAAAAGAGATTAATTGAGGGGAAGTTAATTCTGAATACCTCGTTATATTTACCTTTATTTTTATATTTTCAGTACTTTAGACTATAATGTATGGCAACGGTAATTACTTTTTTATAGGTCACAGTATGTTTTAGATAAATGCTAAAATTGATTCTGAAAGCCAGAAAATTTGGTGCATCCTAGTAGTCTTTTAACGGAGGGCCCATGGCCGTTACTGATAGTTACATAGATAATTTGTAAGGCCAAAAAAAAGAAAGACATCCATCCAGTTCAGCCACTATATTGTGTCACAGTGTTGATCGAGAGAAAGGCAAAAACCCCCATGAGGTACAAGTCAATTGTCCTCATTTTAGGGAAAAAAAGCCCTTTCCCCGACTCCAATCTGGCAATCAGAATAGATCCCTGGATCAATGACCCTTCTCCAGAATCCTAGTCACTATAACTTGTGATATTATTACATTCTACAAATGCATGCAGACCAGTTTTAAACTCTGTTAGTGAATTCACCATGACAAGTTCCTCTGGAAGAGTCTCACTGCACTTATAGCAAGGTCATGTCCCCACGGCACGGGTTTTTGGTCAGTTTTTCAGATGGTTTGCAGTTTTAGAAACCGTCTGAAAACCTGCAAGCAACGCTCCCCCATAGACTAAAAAAAAACAAAAAACGTGTTTTTCCATCGGGCGGTTTTTCACACATGTTCATTCTTCCGACCGGTTTCCAGACTGAAAATTAACATTGGAGTCAATGTAAACCGCTCAGAATGTGAGTGGGGTTTTTGACGTGGTTTTTGGGCGGTTTTTGTTTTTTGCAAAAAAAGGGAAGAATGATCCCACCTGTAGTGGGAGTTTTTGTAGGTCCTTTTGCACTTTTTTAACACAGGAAGGTCCAGAAAAGCACTTTAGTGTGAATGAGAGTCTATAAATCCTCTCTTTAGCCTAAACTAACCCAAATTTCTATGGTGCTAACATGCATATGTGCTTAAAGTGAAAGTGAAAAAGTTGGCCTTTGTGCATCATTGTTAAATTGTGGAGATAAAAAAATCACATGGTTTCTTGCACCAGTCAGGAACACTTTTGCACACAGTACACTTTTCAAAACCGGTTGTAATGAGCGGTTCGCTGAGGTCAAAACCGAGCTGTTTTTGTCCTTTTCCGTGTAAACACACCTTAAGGGGCCGTTCACAAGGCACAGTGCAAATAACGGTCGGAAACCTGACCGGTATTTGCACTGTTATGAGGCCGTGCAAACAGTCGCAGGAGGACGGCTTTTCTCCGCTGTTTGTGGAAAAAAGCCCTCCTCCCTCTTTTTGAGATGTTCATATTCCACTCGAAAACCGGGAGGAACAGGATGCGCAATATTTTTTGGGCCGCCGGCGGTCTGAAAAACCGCCCAGAGGAAAATATGTGCAGTGGGGACTGCTGCGTGGATTTTCCATTAAGGTCCATTTTAAAAGTTGACACCCGGTTTACAGACGGTTTTCAAAACTGAAAACCGTCTGTAAAACCGGGTGAAACCTGTGCCATGGGGAGAAGCCCTAAAGAATCCCTTTCTATGTCTATTGTGGTGGTTGCATTCCACTGCCATTATTGGCATACAGCAGGAGACCTGCAAAAGATGTGCTACCTAGGGGCCTGGCCAGCAGTTTTGGGTCAGTAACACTAAGTTACTGACACTGGTAGTTGCTGTTAGTATAACAGTGATGCCGCTAGTTATGTGTTTAGTGAAAGGCCAGATGGCCTAAGTGGTTTAGATTGCTGTAGCCCTGCTGAAGAATAAAGCTGACTGAGGCTAATTTAAAGATATTGCCCTGTGTCAAAGTGACCTGGGAGCCATAACTATCCTCCAAAAATACAGCAATCCTGTGAGCTAAATGTATCCCCAATATGGCGGCTCGACGCAAGTGAGTTCCTACTATATGTAACTTAGTCTTGGTCAAACCAAGTCTAAGACCAAGACAAAGGTACATTTACTGAAAGGCATCTGTCTAGATGTGTTCGGAGTGATTATGTGCGTTTCCCTATATACAGTGGTTTGTGTTTGAAAGATTTTTGTCAAGTTTTTAATTGTTTCCATTAAACTATGAAGTTTTAAACAAGCCTGCTCTCCCAGACTCCATTGGACATAGCTGTGTCGTTACCATCGGATGCTGGACTCTGTAATTGCAAGATTGTTTCAATACCGGTAGGAGTTCCCGGTTACTCCGTGCCCCCGCTTCACTACTTGGCTCTTCACTTTATATTAAGAGTAAGCTGAAACGACTTGGACTAGCAACCTTGAAATGTGTGTTTTCATTACAGCTTCCTGTAAAGCTAGTGTGGTTTCTAATGGCAACAAGGTGTCCTCTGTACTTACAGATGCCAAAGGGGTGAATGAGTTGCCTAATGTGAACATTGCAAGGGTTATGCATGAAAGGGAGAAGGCAGAGCATGAATCTGATTGCCCTGCTGATATATGTAAAGGGACTGGTGTCAAGTATGTGAATGGGGCTGCTCTTGCACTAGATGAATGAACCTGTTAGGGGGCAAGCTGCCAGAATCTCCAGGGTCTTCCATAGTAACACTTACAGGATACAGGAGATGGGGAGGCAATTTTTCCAACGCCTTGCTGTAGGTCGTCTACCGCTAGACACAGCAAGTGAGATGATGTGTGCACAGGTGAATGTGCATTTGGACACTAAAGAGGTGGTAATTGTCCGTGGTAAACCTGGGTTAACTAGCATGCATACTGAGAGTGGCACAGGTGTGCATGAGTTAACAGTGGGTACAATTGTCGTAGGTGGTATAGCCACTGAAATAGATGAGAGTCTCAATGATGAGAGTCAGGGGTCTGTCACGGAGCAAATAGAGGACCATAAAGTTGAGCCACATGGTCCGTGGATGGTCAGTAGGGACACTAGTTCTTGTGATAGGGGAAAGACTAGGTCTCATTGTGTCACTGCAGATCCAGAGCAACAGTACAGTAACACAGGCGGTGGGATAAAAAATGCAGAAATGTCCCGTTGTTGTGATTGGCACAGTAGCCTCCATTTATTAGTAAGTGACACATATATTCAGGACAGTGTCCTTTCATTCACTGTAAGTATAGAGAGTGATAGTGGTTATGAATAGTGATGAGCGATTGCGTCAACTACCGTTATCGATTTGATAATCGATATCGGCAATTATCATGACGATATCCGATAGTCGATAACAGATTATCGCCGATGACCATTGAAGTCTATGGGAGAGGAACAACACCTTTATTCTTACACCCAAACAGGGCTGGAGAAGCTGGAATTAACATCCTCAACAGTAAAATGGATACGTGCTACATCTTAGGCAAGACAGTTAGGCAACAAGCGTCACAGACTATTCACTATCCCTGTCCTGTACCACAGCATGACCATTAAACCTGCATGACCCACAAATTAAAAAGTGCCAGAAGGCAGTATTATTTGAACCATAATTTTAGTTGAACTGGACATTGACTATCCTTATCCTGGAACGCAGCATGACCCTTAAATCTACATGGCCCACAGATTAAAAAGTGCCGGAGTCTTTGAACCACCATTTTAGTTGAACTGGACATTGACTATGCCTATCCTGGAACGCAGCATGACCCTAAAACCTGTCTGACCCACAGATTAAAAAAGGCCGGAAAAAGGAGTCTTTGAACCACCATTTTAGTTGAACTGAACATTGACTATTCCTGTCCTGGGCCACAGCATGAGCCCCAAACCTGCATGACCCACAGATAAAAAGTTCCGGAAAAAGGAGTCTTTGAACCACCATTTTAGTTGAACTGAACATTGACTATACCTGTCCTGGGCCACAGCATGAGCCCCAAAACTGCATGACTCCCAGATTAAAAGTGTTCCGGAAATAGGAGTCTTTCAACCACCATTTTAGTTGAACAGGACAGTGATTATGCATGTCCGGGACCGCAGCATGACCTCAAACCTGCATGACCCACAGATTAAAAAGTGCTGGAAGAAAGTAGTCTTTGAAGCAGTATTTTAGTGACATGGACATTGACTATCCATATCCTGTAACACCGCATGACCCAAAAACCCGCAATGGTGCCCGTATGGACCATCAGCAGAAAATTTTGCAATAAGAAATAAACTATATTAAAAACAACTTGTTTCCCAATACTACTGCTGCTAGAGCTACTTGCCATTCTACTGGTGACATTGTTTCCCCCGTGACATTAGAAGTGGGAAACAAACGAACAGATGTCCCCCGTAGGTCACGAGGCCTGTCTGAAAATCCTGCATTCTACTGTCAGTGGGTTGAAGGAAATTACTGATCAAAGGCGGGTTTAAGCTGTAAACGTGGATGACGCAGGTTCAGCTGGCAGGGCCGGACTTACACTGGGTGTGGTGAGAGTAAAGGCTGGTGTCCGTCATCTATTAACATGCAGGTTCAGCTAGCAAGGCCGGAGTTACAGTGGGTGCGGTGAGAGCCAGGGCTGGTGTTCGTCATCTATTAACACCCAGGTTTAGCTAGCAGGGCCTGGGTTACAGTGGGTGCAGTGAGAGCCTAGGCTGGCGTCCGTCATCCATTAACATGGCAAAAATTCCCTTATGACGCAGCAACGAAAACAGTCGTGCCCGAAGCAAGGTGCAGAAGCGGAAGTGTGAGCTAAGACCTCCAGCCTTCCTCAGTACCCCAGTCAAGACCTGGGTAGCCTTGAGAAATTTCTCCCTCTACAAGAGTGCTTGCCCCCCCTATGAGTGCAGACCAATTGAGCTTCACTTGGAAATGCTGGTGGTTAACGCTCCTGTTTCACCCAGGTGCCCTTTTTCTTGGCATTCTTTTTCTCATTTTTCTCAGTGTGTTGGAGGAAATTGTCTCTGTTCTTGGTTGGCGAATTTGCTCCATACATGTCCTCAGAATAACCTACATCTGTTCAAGTCTTCCTGTACCTCCCTTGAACAATTCAGAGGAATATTTGCATCAGCTATTTTGTACATGCCATGTGTCACTTCGTACTGCGTAATGGCATTGCACTGCTGCCACTCTCACTGGAGCATGTGGAGGGTGGAATTCCAGAGTGTTGCCATGTCAACACGGCGACGGTTGCCGGGGAGGCCAAGCTGCCGCTGCAACGCAGCCAGGCGGGACGAAGCAGGGTGTGAACGGCGGAAGTGTGAGCTCAGACCTCGAGCCTTCCTCAGCAGGCAGTCCAGACCCGGGTAGCGCTTTAGAAATTTCTGGATGACGAGGTTCATGACGTGTGCAAGGCAAGGATGTGCTCCAGCCTACTGATCTTAAGGGCGGCCAGGAGATTTCAACCGTTACCACACACCTCCTTGCCTGGCACAAGGTTCTTGTCACCCAGCCAGCTCTTGGTCTCATTACGAAGAGCCATCTACAGCTCCTGACCTGACATGGCCTGGTTTCTATGAGCACATGATGCCACCAGTGGACCTTGGGGGAAAGAGCCCTGCACCATCCCTGCGGTTTTGAAGAGCGTGCGCCGAGCCTGAGAGCCACCGTTACCACCAGAGACATCCACCCAGCTCACCCAGTGAGCTGTCACAGAGATATGCAGCCTTGGCCGTGCTTACTAGTCCATGTATCGGTGGTCAGATGGACTTTGCCGGACAAAGATGCAGACAATGCGCTTGAAATTTTAGATGACACGTGGCTGGCCAGGGCAGGGACGGTTTTCCTGGCAAAGAAATGCCTGCTCGGCATCTGGTATTGGGGGCAGGCAAGGGCCATGACGTGGCAGAACCCATCTGTGTCCACCAGACGGAAAGGCAACATTTCCAAGGCCAAAAGCTGGCAATGCCGACATTCAGGCTTTTGGCTTTGGGATTGTTGGGGTTTAAGTGTGTTTCTTCTGCTCCCAAACCTGGTAGACAGAAGTCTGGCTGCTAGACTGGCTGCTGTATGGCATGCAGGTCAAACTGGTGGAAGGAGAAGAGGTAGGATGGGTCTCTGGTGGTGCTGGTGGTACTCGGGCGACGGTAGAAACTGAAGCGGAGACTGATCCTTGATCATGACTCTGAGAGACATGGGCAGCTGAGGAACGCTTGGTCGTAGCAGAGGAGGAGGAGATGGAGACAGAGGGTGTGACAGTGGTTGAAAGCCCGGGATCGGTGCGGCCTCTTTTCGCCAAATGTTCCCTCCATTTCAACTCATGCATTCGCTGCATGTGACTAGACATGTTGGTGGTGGTTAAACACCTAAGATTCTTCCTTTACTGATGCGTTAACGGCAATGGCGGCATATGACATCGCTGGGTGAATCAGAGGCTTGCTCGAAAAAGGCCCAGGCTTGAGAGCTCCTCGACCTTTTCGATGGTGATAAGCGAGGAGAAGTGTTTCCGCTGATCGTGGCTGGCGGAATAATCTCAGTGGACTTGTGCAACCGCCCTCTCCTTTTTTGAGGCGGAACCCGTACTGACACTACCCCATCGTCTTCCTCCTCGTCCAGTGACGAAGCGATCACAAGCAAATTCTGCTGAAAAGACCACGTTGGATCCGCAATGTCGTCATCATCAACACAGGTGACTTCCTCGTCCTGACATTCTGCATCCTGAGCTGCGGGCTACAAGCAACAGGCACTGTAAGGCGTTGCCGACCGCCCGGGATTTTTGCTGATTGACCGGCTTCCTTCTCCTCCTCTGATGCCATAAGCGACTGGGCGTCAGAGAAGACAAAATAATCCTCTTTGGCCTCTGGATCTTTTGAAATGCCTTCTGACCCCAACCGTTATCCACAGTGGTGGGTACATAAGTTCACATTTGGACTGCCTTCGCTTCACGTTGGACGGATGCTGATGATGATGATGATGATGACATTTGTGGCCGTGACTGGGAGGACGAGGAGGTAAGACTGCTGGATGCAGGTTGCATTAACCAGTGAAGAGCAGATTGGCGACACTGTTCGTTACTGAGAAAGACGGCAAATCACAGCTATTCTTAAATCCCTCTAATTTCCAACAGCCAACTAGGATTAGAAACAGAATTGTTTCTATCGAATACCTGTGAAATGCGGTCTGGTGGAAGAACTGTAACACAAAATCAACAGTGTTCAGTCCCATGGATTTACAACTGCCCAGTTGGACTAGGAATTGATAGTTTTCAACAAACTATCATACAAGTGCGCTATCTGCACCAAACTGAGATTCACCGAGTGCAATAAAACTATTAAAAAGTAACACGGATGAGAAATTGCGTTTTTTGCAGCAATGACAAATGAGAACAGTTACTCGAAAATTTTCTAGCAAAATTGCCGTACAAGGTGGCTCTTTGAAAAATACTGGGCCGCACCACGTGCAATACAGCTATTTAAAAGTTATACGGATAAGAAAAGGTGGTTTTTGCACCAATGAAATAAACCAACAGTTACTAGAAAATTTCTTTATACAAATTTAAGTACAAGGTGGCTCTTTGAAAAAAACTGGGCCGCAACACGTGCAATACAGCTATTTTAAAGGTAAACGGATAACAAAAGGTGGTTTTTGCACCAATGAAATACACCAACAGTTACAAGAAAATTTCTGTATCCAAATTTAAGTACAAGGTGGCTCTCTGAAAAAAACTGTGCCGCACCACGTGCAATACAGTTATTTTAAAGGTAAACGGATAAGAAAGGTGTTTTTTGCACAATGAAAACACCAACAGTAACTAAAAAAATTTCTGTATCCAAATTTAAGTACAAGTTGGCGCTTTGAAAAATATTGGGCCGCACCACGTGCAGTACAGCTATTTAAAAGTTATACGGATAAGAAAAGGTGGTTTTTGTACCCAAAGAAATACACCACAGTTTTCTAAAAATTTCTGTATCCAAATTTTAGAACAAAGTGGCACTTTGAACAAAACTTGGGCGCACCAAAGTACAATACAGCTATTTAAAAATTAGACGGATAAGAAAAGGTGGTTTTTGCACCAATTAAATATATCAACAGTTACTAGAAAATGTCTGTATCCAAATTTAAGTACAAGATGGCTCTTTGAAAAAAACTGGGCCGCACCACGTGCAATACAGCTATTTTAAAGGTAAACGGATAACAAAAGGTGTTTTTTGCAGAAAGGAAATACACCAACAGTTACGAAAAAATTTCTGTATCCAAATTTAATGACAAGATGGCTCTTTGAAAAAAACTGGGACGCATAAAATAAAAGGTACAATTTCCCCTCAGGTGCGAGGTATGCTGGCCAAAAAGTGGTTAAAAAATGCCATTTCAATGCAGGTTCAAAGCAGAGTCTGGGCTGCACAATATGCATCCTATTCTCAAAAGCCTGTCTGTCGGTCCGTCCGCCCCTACCCCTTCCCTGCGGCTTGACGGCTCTAGATGCTTCTTTAAAAGTCTCTGTCTAACTAAATAAGAACTGAAATTCTCTAATCTAACTATATTCTATTTTTCTCACCAAACTAAAAGAAAAGTTGTCTATATGAATAAAGATAAGAACTGTGTCTCTGAGCTGAGCTGTATTTAGGGGACACGCAGCAGAGTCTTGCTTCTAATGTTAGACACTGAAAGACTGATGCTGAACAGGAAATGCTGGTCTATGCAAAACGAGGTCATGTGATTTTTCCAGCCAATGACAACCATACACATCACAGTCATGACGTCGCACACCCAGCTCACTCTGCTCTATGCTCTTAGCTGATTGGCTGGCCGCCAAAATGACAATAAACGCTGAAAATGGCTCGATAGTAATAGATTATCTGTAAGATGTCACCTAAAATATCGCGTGATCGGAAATTTCCGATCAGCCTAAAAATTGTGCCGATTTCAACTTTGTCGATTATAATCGCTCATCCCTAGTTATGAACCCTCTACTGGTCATTGGGAGGTGAAGGAATATAATGAGCCACTGGCTAAGCTAGGTGGGGACCAGGTAGTCTCAGGTTCAGAGAATAAAAGGGGGATGTTGCGAGAATGTAACAAGGGTGGGGTATAAACACATTGAATGTATGGGAATCTGACAGAAATCCGGTGGAAGATACAGTGTGTTTTAAAATCTGTAGAATTTAAAACCAACTGGAAAAAATCTATGCTGTGTAGATTACAGCACAGATTTTATATTGCGGTCTACACAGAACTGGGTACCGATTCTAAATACTGAAACTGCCAAAAATCCAATGAGAATACCATGCTGTGAAGACATAACCCTTTGGCCTTTTAACCAAAGTGAAAGTGCAGGATTTCAAGATTTAAAAAAAAAAATACTGTTTTACTAATATAAAAAAATTAAAATGAACACAACCAATAATGTTTAAAAAATTGTTTAACATAAGAACATGAGTTAAATAATGGGTCATTTTCTGATGTCACATTCTCTTTAAAGATAAAATTCAAATGAATGTGTTCCACTAATTGTAATGAAAAGAAAAAAAAAATCTATTTAAAATTACATGGTGTGCTGCATCATACAGCATGTAAAAATGTGTAGTCTGATATAACAATAAAGCAGCATTATAGGGAAAGGTTAAAATTGGTTTCTGGTTCTTATTAATGTGCTTTGTGAGTTTGTTGTAAGAAACTATGAAGAATCTCACAAAAGTGAGTATAATGCTTACATTTCTGTAAATATTGTATTATATTGTAAATTTGGTTTGCCCAACACACAGCCATCAATATACAAACCGCTGGCAGCAAAAAATGAGTCCAACTCTAAGTGAAAATGGACAAGTTGTTCCCAATTTGCTATTTTCTCTACCCGGTGTCAAGTGACTGGTTAATGTTACAAGGTCTCAGGTGTGACTAGGGAGCAGGTGTGTTAAATTTGCTGTTGTCCCTCTTTCAATCTCTTATACTGGTCACTGGAAGTTCAACATGGTATCTCATGGCAAAGAATTGTCTGAGGATCTGGAAAAAACAATTTTTTCTCTACATAAAGATGGCCTCAGCTATAAGATGATTACCAACACCCTGAACTGAGAAGCAGCACGGTCACCAATACCATACAGCAGTTTAACAAGACAGATTCGACTCCAAATAAGTTGAAGTGCACGTGCTCAGCATCATGTCCAGAGATTGTCTTTTCAAAATGGGCATATGAGTGCTGCCAGCATTGCTGCAGAGATTGAAGGGGTGGAGGATCAGTCTGTCACTGTTCAGACCATACGATGCACACTGCATAAATTTGGACTGCATAGCTGTTATCCCAGAAGGAAGCCTCTCCTAAAGATGATGCACAAGAAAGCCCAAAAACAGTTTGCTGAAGACAAGCAGACTAAGAACATGGATTACCTGAACCACATCCTGTGGTCTGATGAGACCAAGATGAACTTATTTGGTTCAGATGGTGTCAAGCAGAAGAGTAGTACAAGGACAAGTGTGTCTTGCCTACAGTCAAACGTGGTGGTAGGAGTGTCATGGTTTAGGGCTCCATAAATGCTGATGGCTGTGGGGAGCTACAGTTCATTGAGGCAACTATGAATCCCAACATATGTACTGTGGCATCCTGAAGCAAAGCATTATCCCCTCCCTTCATAAACTAGGCTGCAGGACAGTATTTCAACATTATAACAACCCCAAACACACCTCCAAGACAACCACCGCCTTGCTAAAGAAAATGTGTAAAGGTGCTGGACTGGCCAAGCATGTCTCCAGACCTAAACCCTATGGAGCATCTGTGGGGCATCCTCAAATGGTAGGTGGAGGAGTGCAAGGTCTCTTACATCCATCATCTCTATAATGTTGGAATGGATCAGTGGGAAAGGATTCCAGTGGCTACAACCTGTGAAGCTCTAGTGAACTTCATGCCCAAGAGAGTTAAGGCAGTGCTAAAAAATAATGGTGGTCAAACAAAATATTGACACTTTGATCACAATTTGTCCATTTTCACTTAGGGGTGTACTCAATTTTGTTGCCAGCAGTTTAGACATTGCTGGCTGTGTGTTCAGTTATTTTGAGAGCACACCAAATGTACACTGTTATACAAGCTGTACACTGACTACTTTACACTGTATCTTTACATTGTATCTAAGTGTCATATTTTCAGTGTTGTACCATGAAAATATATAATATTAAATTTACAAAAATGAGGGGTGGGCTATCTTTTGTGAGATATTGTATATACACATTTACACACATATTGAGCAAATTTCTTTAAAAAAAGAACTAGACAACACCTTTAAGTTTCAATCTATCTGTCTTAAAAATGAATTTGCTAATGCAGCTGTATTTGATTTATATACGGACTTTAACGTCATACATACTGTGCTATGAATTGAAATTCTTCTTTTTTCTTTGGAAGTGTATTTTGGATATTTAAACCTTGGATGAAATTGTTTTTTAATTGAAATGTTCTGACTGGCCTCTGAAGTCAAACTGAAATCTAAAGGACGAGTGGAGGAAATCAATGAGATGTCCCAGAACTGTGTGATATATTTAAAATTGGTTACAGAGTTCTCAGGCGCAAGAATTCTACAGTCGGCCCCTTGTTGAACTTGGGATATTATGTGGTTCTGGGTGTGTGACATACGTTAGATTTTACTTGACAGCTCAATCTTGAGTGAAACCATTTTCTAATATTTTCTTTTTTCTTAATTTTCAGCTGACATTCTACTTTATGGTGTGAAACACTAGAAGTGACAGGAGCAAGTGTACAAGCCCCTATATGAAAGATGCCAATATTCTGCAGCGACTGACAAGTCTAGGTTTAACCAAGTATTTTTTTTTATTTAACGGACTTTTTGTAACATTTGATTGGTCTCATTTATGTATTAATGACAGTTAACTTTCCGTGTGAGAAATTTAACATTTTCTATTAACTCCTTAACGACCGCCCGCCGACTTTAGACGTCGGCTGGTGCGGGTCGTTCGTCTGCAGCGACGTCTTTAGACGTCACTGCAGACACCGGAGTTTACGGCGCCTGGCGCGGCAATTGTGCTGGGATCGGGGCTGTACTACAGATCCCAGAGCATCCCCTGCAAGCACTGGGCAGCGGCGGGAACCTCCGCATCCCGGTGCTTTAACCCTTTGATTGCGGCGGTGCGTTACCACAGCGCAATCAAAGGGTTTCCCTGCTCTGTTGGGTGATCGGAACACCCGCTCACCCGACAGAGCCCAGGGAACGGCTGCACAGTCAGCTCTGGGGACCTAGAGTGGCCCCAGAGCTGTCTGTGTACTAAGCCAGTGACTAGGACGCACTTTGTGCTGTCCTAATCACTGCCTGTGTCAGACTGACACAGATTAGAATGTATTAGCATATATGAATATGCTAATACATTACTAAGTTTTAAAAAAAATGTAAAAAAATGTAAAAAAGTTCTCCCTTCATGGGAGTAAAAAAAAAGTAAAAAAAAAACACTTAAAAAGTGTAAAAAAAGTGTAAAAAAATAAATAATAAAATAAAAATAAATATTTAATAAAAAATAATTGTGCATAAATTACACGCACAAAAAAACCTACACATATTTGGTATCCACATAACCGTAATAACCTGTAGAATTAATCTAACAAGTTATTACGTGTGAAATGTGAATGGTGTAAAAAAAAATAATAAATAAATAAAAAAAAATAAAAAAAATACTGCAATTATTTATAAGTGAACTTAAACTATTCCCCCATAAAGTACAACTTGTCTCGAATAAAACGAGGCCTCATACAACTGCATCACTGAAAAAATATAAAAGTTACAAACTGTTGAAACGCAAGGAGGCAAAAACGAAAAAAAAATTCTAGTCATTAACTACTTTTCAGGCGTTCGGCTTAAGGAGTTAACAGAGTTTGTGCATAAGACAGAATGAGATATCCTGTTTAGCACCAAGTTTCGAAAACCTTCAGCAGATACACAGCTTTTATCCAGAGTAACTAAAACACTAGAGGACACCATTGTCTCCAGCTTCTTAATTTTTGCATATTTTTCTCTGGGAAGAAGCAGGTTTGTAATAAATACTCAGAATGCTGTTGGAGCAGTAAGTTCAACCTCTTCATGTTCAAAATTATTTTGTTTTCTTGTCTTCTGCTCTTCTTGCTATGGATACTGATTGACAACAAATCAAACACTGGTAAACAGGATTTCTTCTGCCTGCAGAACTATTTATATCAGGTTTGTCCACTCAGTATGGTTGCTGAAGACTCATCTTTAGTATACTGCAACTTATATTTACCACAAGTTACATAGTTACATATTTTGTAAGGCCGAAAAAAGACAGACATTCAGTTCAGCCTATTGTGCTAAAGTCTTAATCCAGAAGAAGGCAAAAACCCCAATGAGGTAAAAGCCAATTGTCCTCATTTTAGGGAAAAGATTCCTTCCCAACTATAATCTGCCAATCAGAATAAATCCCTGGATCAACGCGACTTCTCCAGAATCCTGGTCACTATAACTTGTTATATTATTAAACTCTAGAAATGTATCCAGACCCTTTTTGAACTCTGTTAGTGAATTCACCATGACAAGTTCTTCTGGCAGAGAGTACCAGTCTCACTGCTCTTACAGTAAAGATTCCCTTTCTAGGTTTATGTAGAAACTTTCTTTCCTGAAGACGTAGAGGATGCCCCCTGGTTCTAGATACAATCCTAGATATAAATAGATCTTGAGAGAGATCTCTATATTGACCTTTTATATAGTTAATAATATTTATTATGTTCCCCTTGAAGCCGTCTTTTCTCTAAATTAAATAATCCTAATATTGCTTATTTATCTGGGTACTGTAACCCACCCAGACCTTTTTTTTGTTTTTGTTGCCCGCCTTTGTACCTGTTCAAGCTTTCCAATGTCTTTCCTGTGCACTGGTGCCCAAAACATAGAAAATATTCTATGTTCTCTGATGACTTTCCACACACCAAGCTGAGGCTTTTCCAGTTCATTGGCTTTTCAATTTTGCCATTGATTGCCCTATAAGAGACAATATTCATCCTTTGTTGTTTCCTAAAATTAAGATCTTAGAAGTCTATACAGGAACAACTTGAACATGGACTTCTTGTATACGCCCACCTTGTCCAGGTGTAGAATGTTTCTTTATTAAAAAAAAAAAACTCTGTTCACTAGATTTACATTCAAGAATAAATATCTTGTACTTTTTGATTCCTGTTTGTATATTGGTATAGTATATAATGCCCCTATCAAGGCACATCGTGCACGGAGGTGCATAGCAGGGGCGTAACTACAGGGTTAGCAGGGGTAGCAGTTGCTACGGGGCCCAGTGGCTTGGGGGGTCCCGCGGCAGCTGCTATCACCTCCGCTACCCCGGTGATGCCGCTCCTGGGCCTGCCGGCAGTGACCACAACATTTCACTGCGGCGGGTGCAGAGCTGCAGGGCCGGTCTGTGAGGCAAGGGGGGGGGGGGCCGCTGCCAGCATGCTCGCCCCTTGCTTCACAGAGGCCCTCTCTTATTGTATGCACGTCTGCGACGTGCATACAATTAAGATGAACGGCGGGCAGGGAAGCTGTGCGCTCCCTGCCCTTGCGTATATCGCTCAGCAGGCGGCCGCGGAAGGAAAGTGACGTCATCGCGCGCCTGCCGAGCTCCTGTGGGAGGAGGAACGAGACGCCGGGGGAGCGCGGCCCGGTAAGACATGAGCTACGGGGGGGCCCTAAAGGGGGAGGGGAGACTATACCCACAGGGGGCTCTAAAGGAAGGGGGGGAGCACTATACCTACAGGGGGCTCTAAAGGGGGGGTACTATACCTACAGGGGGCTCTAAAGAAAGAGGGGGAGCACTATACCTACAGGGGGCTCTAAAGAAAGGGGGGGAGCACTATACCTACAGGGGGCTCTAAAGGGGGGGAACTATACCTACAGGAGGATATAAAGGGGGGGAGACATATACCTACAGGGGACTCTAAAGGAAGGGGGGTGAGCACTATACCTACAGGGGGCTCTAAAGGAAGGGGGGGAGCACTATACCTGCAGGGGGCTCTAAAGGAAGGGGGGAGAACTATACCTACAAGGGGCTCTAAAGGGGGGGCGGAACTATACCTACAGGGGGCTCTAAAGGAAGGGGGGAGCACTATACCTACATTGGCCTCTAAAGGGGAGGGGGGAGAACTATACCTACAGGGGGCTCTAAAGGGGGGGAACTATACCTACAGGGGGCTCTAAAGGGGGGGAGAACTATACCTACAGGGGGCTCTAAAGGGGGGAGAACTATACCTACAGGGGGCTCTAAAGGGGGGGGAAGAACTATACCTACAGGGGGCTCTAAAGGGGGGGAGAACTATACCTACAGGGGGCTCTAAGGGGGGGGGGGAGAACTATACCTACAGGGGGCTCTAAAGGGGGGGAGAACTATACCTACAGGGGGCTCTAAAGGGGGGGAGAACTATACCTACAGGAGGCTCTAAAGGGGGGGAGAACTATAAATCAGGAGGCTCTAAAGGGGGGGAGAACTATACCTACAGGAGGCTCGTAAGGGGGGGGGGGGGAAACTATACCTACAGGGGGCTCTAAAAGGGGGGGAGAGAACTATACCTACAGGGGGCTCTAAAGTGGGGGAGAACTATACCTACAGGGGGCTCTAAAGGGGGGAGAATATAACTAGAGGGGGCTCTAAAGGGGGGGGGGAACTATACCTACAGGGGGCTCTAATGGGGTGGGAAATATGCCTACAGGGAGCCCTCAAGGGGGGTGGGATAAAAATGCCTACAGGGGGTCTCTAAAGGGGGGGAGAACTATACCTACAGGGGGCGCTAAATGGGGGAGAACTATACCTACAGGGGGCTCTAAAGGGGGGGAGAGCTATACCTACAGGGGGCTCTAAGCGGGGGGGGAGAACTATACCTACAGGGGGCTTTAAAGGGGGGGGGGACTATACCTACAGGGGGCTCTAAGGGGGGGGGGAGAACTATACCTACAGGGGGCTCTAAGGGGGGGGAACTATACCTACAGGGGGCTCTAAAGGGGGGGAGAACTATACCTACAGGGGGCTCTAAAGGGGGGGGGAGAACTATACCTACAGGGGGCTCTAAAGGGGGGGAACTAAACCTACAATGGGCTCTAATGGGGGGGAACCATGCCTACAGGGGGCCCTCAAGGGGGGGGGGAGAACAATGCCTACAGGGGGTCTCTAATCTACAGGGGGGGGAACTATTCTGCCTACAGGGGTCCCTAATCTACAGGGGGGGCTATTCTGCCTACAAGGGGGCGCATATCTACAGGGGGGGGACTATACTGCCTACAAGGGGGCTCTAATCTACAGGAGGGGAACTATTCTGCCTACAAGGGGACTCTAATCTACAGGGGGGGAACTATTCTGCCTACAAGGGGGCTCTAATCTACAGGGGGGGGACTATTCTGCCTACAAGAGGGCCCTAATCTACAGGGGGGGGGGACTTTTCTGCCTACAATGGGGCACTAATCTACAGAAGGCCCTATTCTACCTACAGGGGTGGCCTAAGCTACAGGGGGCCCCCATTCTACCTACATAGAAACCCTAAGCTACTGCCCGGGGGCCTGAAGCTGCCTACATCTCCCCAAGCTACCTAGCTACTGCCCGGTGGGTGCTAAGCTAACTAGCTACCGCCCGGGGGCCCCGTTGTACCTACATACCGACTGGGGGAGCCCCATAATTACCAGGGAGTAATTCTTACCATTTGGACCATTATAAATGGGGAGTTTGTATATGAGGGGAGGGGGCACTCACTTGTGAAAATGATTTAAAAAAGTGAGGAGTCTCAGGTATATGTGTTGTTAATTCTACAGGGATGAGTGGTGGATGGAGCAAGTCATCATGGAGGTCTGGAGAAGAAAAGGGAAAGTGAACGACTCAACAGACAAGACGTCACCTGTGAGGCCCTAAATGTAAGTAAACTATTTGTAAAGCACCTGTGTATCTGATATCTACCACTATATGGTCACTGTATGGAGGTAATATACAGTCTGCAGAGCCTGTGTACACTAGTATATACCACTATATGGTCACTATAATGCGGTATTATTGGTCTTTGTGTACTGATCAGTAATAGTGTAGGGGTATTATTCAGTCAATTTGTGGTCATATTATCTGCGTATAATCAGGTTCCTATGTAAGAGGGTTATTAGTAATATTGGTCTTGGTATAGTGGATTTGTTTGGTAGCAGTATGATGGTGATATGTATGGTGAGATCTTTACCCTTTGTATTATTTACATTATCTAACAGCATGTCCTGGTAAATGTTCGTGGTCAGGGAGGTGGGCAGAGGGGAGGGGGGGTAGGGGCCCCATCCAAAAGTTTGCTTTGGGGCCCTGGCTTCTCTAGTTACGCCCCTGGTGCATAGCTTATCATTACAAGTATATGAAATGCACCTAACACATGCGTGTAATGCACCTAACACATACTTGTAAAATGTGAAATGAACCTCAATAGACGCATTTCGATATTTTAGGTGCATTACAATGTGTCGGTCCTGGTATATAATGCGCCTAGTTTTGGTGTGCGACAGTTCATTTACATCAAAAATATGGTGTCAAAAGCGGTTTTAGCGCATTGGCGTGTTGGAAAATGTCGCCCTTAGTCTTCATAAAGTGGTTAACCCATCAGTTCAATGTCTTTTTTAAAATGAAATTGATTTTTCACAGGTATAGTAGCTAAACATTAATCCTAGGTATGGCAGCTTGGGTGCACATTTTCCTTAATAGCCTACCCATTGCTTGATTGCAATAAAAGGGTTGTCCCACAATTCAGTTTAATTCATTATCAAAGTCTTCCTTGGACTCAAATAAGAAATGCACCTGATTTCAGTTATTATTTACATAGTTTTTATGGCACCCCCTGGCATTCTTCCTATTCCCACTTAAAATTTCCAATTAATGTGTTGAACCCTGGTGGTAACAAATTATTATTGTCTAATGGCAAGATAGCAAGAATCACTCTGCTGCCCATGTACAGAAGATCCAGGTGTTCTGAGCTATTGAGCATGTGTGACTTTTGGTATGAGCAGGTGAAGTGGACGTTATGAAGGGGTGATTGAAAAAAGCAAGGGAGCTCCACATCAAATATGTAACAGCTACACAAAAAGCTACACACAAAAAGTAAAAGCTAAACAGGACCATTTATTATTTATTTCATTTGAAAAATATTTATTTTGCATGAACTAAAATAGCAAAATAATATTTATTTGTTGGACAACCCCTTTAACTACATTTTAGAAAACTAAAAGATTTTTTTTGTTTCTTATTATCTTGATATGTGGCAGCAACTTGGGGAAATTGTCCTAAAACAGTCATGTGGACAAATTCTCTTGATTTCCTCCCTTATGTGTGGCTTCTGGAATGCACCACATAATACCAAAATGCAACCGCTTTACTCTTTGCAGATATTTGCTGACATAAATAGACAAAACCTTCATTTATTCTGGAATTATTGAGGATTAGCTGGTGTTGATGTTGCCTTACAAGCCTTTTACTGCACAGGTATACATAAAAGCATCTCTTGAAACTGAGGTAGCCATCTTCCAGTATAATGTAATTGTAAGAAAATGCCTCAAAGGCACAGTATGCCCTGTCATTTGCAGTTGGAAAACTAATAGCAGTTCATAACACTATGGTCCGAAGTAGCTTGCTCTACATACATCTCTATTTATAATGTGCCTTTTATATATGGAACTGGGAATATAAATGTGTGGTGCTAAAATAAATGCACTTTAATTACTGTAGGGTTGACACTTCCCATTTAAAATTGTACTTGAAGCCAATAATAATAATATCATGCAATCAGTAGGATGCCAAGTATTTCTTTCCAGAAAAAGGTGGCAATTTAATGCTGTGTCTGTGTGACTACCGGCTAGCCAAATCTTTGCCAGTAAAATGTTAATAAGGAAAAACCTCACCCTGCCTTATATGCTGTCCTTAAGCAGAGAGTCCTTATGCTTTATTTCAAATTTAAAATAATGTATAAAAAAGATATATAATTGCTTTAACCAACAATATATCTGCAGATGTAACAAAACAGGACAGATAAGGCACCAGGATATCACAGCACAGAATGTTATTGCAACTTTTGTAATGCTTTTGAATGGCTTTTGTTTTGCAATAAGAGCAGATAACACAAAAAAACGTGATATCAAGGTTAAGTTAGTGTATGTGCACAAGACCGTTTTTCACGCTGTTTTCAGTGCGCCCCAAAACAGTGTACAAAATGATTATAAAATGCCCCAATCTCATTTTACATTAATTCCTATGTAAAACCACGCTGTATTTCATACGACACAGGGTTTACACACTTATTTTTCCACGCTGGATATCAATTATTTGAGGCAGATTCAGTGCCTTCCACATTGTATATAGGAAGCGAAAAATCCACCTCTAAAAATCTGTGTCGTATCCTCATCTGAAATCCACACTTGCAAGCACAGATTTTCTGATGAGGATATGATGCAAATTCAGCACTGAAATTTCACCGTCTGAATACATTGTGTGAATATACCCTAACTTCTACATCTGTGTGCAGTGATACAAAGACAAAACTCATGTAACGAGTTGGAGGACTATTCCCATTATGTCTTTAATATTCGGACCTCCTCCTGCCATCTCTCTTTAGGTGTCCCTCAGGAGTCTGTCCGTGGTCCCCTACTCTTGTTTATAAACAATCTTAACCTGGATCAGCTCAAAGCATCTCCGGCCAAGATATTAACTATCTGCTCTCCAGGATCGTAAAGTATCTATCGTCCATATCATCCTTGTTCTTCTCCCGTCTCCTAAAACTGAATGTGGAGAAAGCTACATTTATCATCTTTCCACTGTCCCACCCTAACCCCCCCCTATCCCCCCACCTGATCTATCTATCACAGTCAATGGCTCTACACTCTCACTGGTGGCACAGGTCCGCTGCCTTGGGGAAACCCTTGACTCCTCACTATCCTTCAAGCCACACATACAAGCCTTACCTCTTCCTTCCGCCTCCACCTGAAAAATATCTCTCGAATCTGCTCTTTCCTTAACTTTGATACTACAATACTCCTAGTCCATGCCCTCATCATCTCCCGTCTAGACTACTTCAACATCTTTCTCTGCAGCCTCTAGTGTAGCACTTTTGTTCCCTTTCAATCCATCCACTACCTGTCTGATCCACCTCTCTCCTTGCTTCTCCTCTGCCCCCATTGCCTAGCAAATTGAGTCCAAGTTACTACCCGTGACCTACAAGGCTCTACATAACCTCTTTCCTCCATACATCTCTGCCTCAATCTCCAGATACCTCCCCTCACGCAATTTCCGCTCCTCACAGAACCTTTTTCTCTGCTCTCCTCTTGCCAGCTTCTCACACAACCATCTCCAAGACTTCTTTCGTTCTTCCACCGTATCCTGGATCTCACTTCCAAAACACATCTGACTCTCTTCCACTTTCACCAGCTTCTAAAGCAACCTGAAAACCAATCTCTTAAGGAGAGCCTACAACCTACAATAACCTCTCTGCCCCGACACTACCCCACAAACATGTCTGCCCTTACCTCCTGTCTCTTTCCTCTTCCCTGGTAAATTGGAAGCCTTTACAGGCAGGGTTCTCTCTCCGTCTGTACCAGTTGTTAGTAATTTATCATTGTTATTGTACTTTGTCTGATATATTTTATGTATGTTACCCACCTCAAATATACAGTGCCCTGAAATTAATGGTGCTTTAAAATAAACAAGAATAATAAGTAATAATAACAGTCAAATATAGGCATGTATTTTGTAGCAGTATTTTAAGTGAAAACTAGGAATGGTTTCAAAACACAGTAGAAGTATAAGCCTTTCCATTTCTCTGTGTCGACTCCACTTCTGGTCTTGGCTTACAAATATAAGTTGTGATGAATATGGAATATAATTTGATCCAGCTTAATCACTAGGTCATGAGAGGTCAGCAAGCCAAATGCTCTCAATCAAGATAGGAAGTGAGTCTTAGCAGGTGGTCCTGCTTCAAAACGGCCCCTATTCTCAATTTCACATGTCCCACAGACAACTTGGACAGTAGTCAAAGGTGTGAAGCTGATCAAAAGGCTTAGCCAGTTGGTCCGGGGTCAGTAATTCATAAAAAAATATGGAAGTACTACATGTCATACATGTATACGGATTCAATATTTGAGAACCCGGGAGTGAGACAAATGCCCACATGGGTTTCACTCCCTTCTTTGACCAAGTGATGGGAAGATATGGAGAATGGCTACTAGAAATCTGGCTGTCAAGCTGTGTTTGGTATCAGAACATTGCTGGTACCTACATTAGCCTTATCTGATGACAACAGCACTGCCTTTCTGTGACTTCCCCAGAAGAGGTTAGGACACATTTTAGGTTATAAGTCTAAGCATTCAGCCCAGAAGGGAGGCGGGGGCGTCTAGCCATCCCAGGGGCATAAGGGGACATGAGGGGGTTTGATCAGGCTAGCATAAGAGCATGCACTGAGCAACCACTAAGTGTTGTCTTCTGTGGTGTTGTGTACTGCATTAGGCATATCAGGAGGAACCAGGAACCTGCTGGCATCACACCACACCCATGTGGCTGCACAGAGCCAAATCTAACTTCAGGCACTGACTAACTTTGTCTGCTAAACCCACAGCTGTAACTGCATTTCAACTTTTATATATCTGTATTTGCTGTAGGAATTATCTTGTCTGGTGTGCCCTTAAGGCAATTAAATATTCAATTTAATCTTGGGGTGCTCTTTTATATCGGTCCATGAACCAAAACGTCTGTGTTCTCGGTTTTACATTATATGCTACCAGGGCTGGTTTTCTAGCCAGATATAATCTTGTTAACAGACTGGGATTATATATAATGAGGAACAGGTGGCTGTCTTCCGGCTGGCAGTGCTCTGTTTCACTGGTGATAGTTAAAAGGTGTCACTCAGCTGGTCACAGTTGTGAGCCGAGTGTTGTGCCACACCGGCAGTCACGTTGGGCTCTCATCTCTCACTCCCTGTGACTCCCTGTGCCCACATGGACAAGGGGTGTCTGAAATGGGATCCAGCAGACCTTACATCCCCCTAGGGTGTACGGAATGTCAGGTAAACGTTACGTATAGGGTCACGTGTCAGTATGTTTCCAGAGGGTCCTGACACATCGACCAATGAATAGAACCTGTTCGTGACACAAGTAAAAAAAACATAGTGTGAAGTCAGCCTTAGGGCATGTCCCCACAGCATCGGTTTGCGGATGTTTTTTGAGATGGTTTGCGGTTTTGCAGACCGTCTGAAAAACTGGCCGCAAACGAGCACAACGGGGCTCTATGGAACACCCGTGCAGCAGTCCCTACTGCACGGGTTTGCCACCCGGTGTTTTTTCAAACCACCATCCGCCCGAAAAACATTGAACATGCACATTCTCCCGTCCCGTTTTCAGACAGAATATATGCATGCCAATGTGAAGGGGTATGGCTTTTCTCCGCTCACTGATGTGAGGACGGCACTAAAACAGGACAAATACCAGTCGGATAAGCCGACCGGTATTTGTCTTCTGCCGTGGGGACATGCCCTTACTGTTGCCAATTTCTAAGGTTTTAAAGCTTAAGAAAAACTAAATATAATTAAGTTAGGGCAGAGCATGTGAAAGTCTTACCATATTCATCCTAAAAACCTCGCTGCTGAAAACCACATTGCGAAATCACTGCATGCAGTTTCGCTACATAGTTTTTGGTCATGTGACACATTACCTCCCCACAGCTGATATAGATCACTCAGGATAATTGGTTCTACCCCTAAAGCTCCAAAAACAAAAAGAGATATTAGATAGTAGCCCATAAATCACCATGAATAATTTGAACCCCCAGCTCACCAGCCACACTGTGATTAAAAATGAAAAGCGAAAAGAAAAAAATATAGCTTACCAAGGCTGCAACACAATGTGGAAGTGAGTCCTAGTGTATCCTCCTATGTGCCAATGCACGGACCATTGGTGTAAGTGAAATGAAGTAAAGAAAGACAAAAGTTCTACAGCATCAGTGTATTATATATTATTATTATTATTTATTTTAAAGCGCCATTGATTCCAGGGCGCTGTACATTCGAGGGGGTTACATACATTACATAAGTCAAACGAGTACAGTGATAAGGGATAATGACAATTGGCACGACAGAGGGAGAGAGGACCCTACCCGCGAGGGCTTACAAACTACAAGGAGGGGGAAAGAGACAGGAGGTGAGGGGCAGACATGTCTGTGGAGGAAGTAGTGACAAGTTTAGTGAAGGTTATAGGCAAGCCTGAAGAAATGGGTTTTCAGGTTGCTTTTGAAGCTGGTGAAAGTGGAGGAGAGTCTGATGTGTTGGGGCAGTGAGTTCCAGAGTGTGGGTGAAGCACGGGAGAAGTCTTGGAGACGGTTGTGTGAGTATATATATATATATATATATATATATATATATATATATATAAACTAAATACTATTAAAATTGTGCTACTTTCATGCTAAATATTTTAAATTATTATTATTATGTTAGTGTGCCATTCACTTTAGGGCTTTGTACAAGCTAAGGTGTTAGATATAAAATACAAAACCAGGGTGATTACAATGATAACACTAAATAAACTGGTACAGAAGGAGAAAGGACTGTGCTCAAGAGAGCTTACAATCTACAAGAAAGGAAACAGGTGTTGAGGGATGGCTTCCATCTTCTGACGTGTTTCAAGCTATTACGTTTCTATGAGTAAGAACCATAACGGCTTGAAACGCATCAGTACATGGAAGGCTCCTTATTTTGAACATTTGTCATGAAAGATATAAAGTTTAAATAGTATTCATCGGTGTGGGAGGACCTTCAGTACTATGATCAATCCCTGAACCACACAAACCAGAAAAGTGTGATGAGTTCATTGACAAAACTGAACCTTTCAAAGGGATGCTGACTGACAGCTTGGCACCAAAGGATTTGGAATCCTCTGCATTTGACACTATCTCTTAATGTCTTACCAGTTATCAAGTTGAATAAATTTTTGGGGACTTTTTGATGGGCTGTCCACTCGGCCGCCAGGGGACGGCTTTTCTCCGTGGTTTGCAGAGAAAAGCCCTCCCCCTTTGCATTAACATGTTCATATTTCACCCGAGAACCAGGTGGAAGAATGAACATGTTGAATGTTTGTCGGACTGCCGGCGGTCTGAAAAACCGCTCGATGGAAAACCCATGCAGTGGGGCTGTTGTGCGGGTTTTTCATTAAGGTCCATTTTAAAAGTTGTCATCCGATTTACAGATGGTTTTCAAAACTGAAAACCGTCTGAAAAACCGGGTGAAAACCTGTGAAGTGGGGACAAGACCTTACAGTTTTTGACATATTGTAAAGTACTTATATTTTATATTATGCTATACTATAGAATTTTAAAATTGAATAAAAACTCACAAAAACAGCATGTTTTGGGCAGATTCTCCTTAATCACAGGCTGGATGAGCAATATAGCTAGATGATGGCATTTGACACTTCTGTGCTTGTATGGACAGCAATAGATACACATGCACACACATGCACATCAAGTTCATTTAAATTTACAGATCTGAAAACCTCCCAGAAAATGGCATAGGTCACTACGTGCTAAAAACGTTAATTTAACATCTCAAGAGGCAGCTCCTCAGTCACCTCTGCACATGAGAGAGATTAAAATATTATTAAAAGAGTGCCCTGTTAAACATAAGGCTGTCTCTGGATCAAGTAGGTCTGCAGAAATGATTGGGTTCAACTAAGGGGATCGTTACCAGAGAAATGGAAGAGGTCTGCTTAACCATTGCCCTGGAGGCATACGGCCTGTAATTGGCCCCTTTGCACTGCCGCATTTCAACACTCCCTAGCTTTAAAAGAACATGTGAGAAACCTTTGTGAGACCATCTGCATATTTGTCAAGTAATTATAGTACCAAAGCACTTTAGAGGGATGTAAAACAGGAGTGAAAAAGCAAATGATAACATATGTCATAAAAAGTATATAATCATGAAAGTATATGATGGACACCTCTCCTGTATACCAGCTGCGCCTTCACTATATTTTAAACCAAAATAATAGAAAAAGGAGCCATATTGAGGGGCGATTTTCTAGATTGCTGTAACAAGTTTTCAGAGAGGAAACACTGGAGGGAGATTTATTAAGATAAAGTAGAGTACACCGGTATTTTCTGCATCAGATCCATCTTTAGAAATCGGGGGAACACCATGTTTATGAATTTGCCATTGGCTTAAAACAAAAGTAGGCTGGACCTGGGGTGTTTTCTGACCTTATTACTTAGAAAAGTGTTGGAAAATTAGTATTTGAAAAAAGAAAATGAGCTAACGAGCTTGGGCTTAAACACCAGTTTTGTCATTGTATGTTTGACAGAAAAATGTGCATGACTTATGCATCTTGCATATGCTGCTGTAGTGATGCTACGAAGTATCACCATAGCTATGTTAGACGTTCTGCACTACTTGATACTACATGACCTGTATCCAATGACAGAGCCTGTGCAGGTCTCGGGCAAGAGTCTTTTCAGAGGCAGCCAAAGTGGTGCATTGATGCCTTGTGTTATTTCTTTGGCACCTTCATCAAAGCTGTGTGGTCTGGTGGATAGGCATGTTGTTGTCATTCATATAAGACTATCCACCGGCAAAAACAAAACAATGTTCATGCAGCAAAAATGGTTGGTAAGGAAATATATACTTGGAAAGGTCAATTATTTGTATATGTTTCATTTATCTATATAGTGCTGATATATTCTACAGCACTGTACAGAGATTGATATCATTCACACTGAACAGTCTCTGGGACTCTCAGTTTAAATTCCATACTAGCCTAAAAGTATATTATTGTAGTGTAGGAGAAACTTAAGTATACCCAGAATAATGCATAAAAACGCAATGCAAATGTTTATCTCTCTATACCTGGGACCCCAGGCCTGCAAGGCAACAGTGATAACCACTTAGCCACCTACATGGAGCCTGGCCATCATTCTCAGGAAATTCACTTCACACTCTTCTGGTTTGAATACCTAATCATAGGCCTTCCTTTCAGTAAGTTAAAGATTCAGCATGGTGCCCTAGTTTTGTATTTCATTACCCTTACCAAAGCAGAGTAGTTTTTGGCATCCAGTTCTACCTCTGGCATCCGGCAACATGGACAAGACCATCTGTTCCCCCTCTTCAGCAATTCCCAAAGCAATAAAGTGAAGTACACTGTTATTTTTTTTTTCTGTCTATTACGGTAAACAAGAATGTGCTTATAGAATATTATGCACAAAGAATATATGGTATATGCCCCTGGCTTTTACATGTATTAATTAATTATCGGAAGTCATACACACAGCACATATACATACCCAAGTTATATAAAGTTGTATAAATACTGTATATTCATATAACTTCATATAACTTGGGTGTGTATATGTAGCAGTGTGTATGATTTCTGATAATTAAGGTCAATCCTTCATAATTTTCTATATTTTCACATAAGTTTGACCTAAGACCACATCAAATTTTCCCACAGTTGCAATAAGTAAATCAATAGAATCAAAGAAATAAGTCCAAAATATTAGACTTGGTCATTTATTTGTTGAGGAAAATTACTCAATATCAAATATCCGTGAGTAACAAAAGTCTGTGAACCTTTGCGTTTATTATCTGGTATGACTCCCTAGTGTAGCAAGAACTGGGTCTAAACATTTTCGGTGATTGAGGATTAGACCAGCATATCAGTTTGGAGGAATTTTATCCCAATCCTCCATACAAAGCAACTTTTATGTCGGCGGGTTTTCTCTCATGAACTTCTCACTTTACGTCCTTACACAATATTTCTATTATATCTATATATACTCTCTAGTGGAAAGATATCTGAATCTGTATATCTAAAATTGTATGTATGTTGACAAAAAGAAACTAATAAAAGTTTAGCTTTTATTTCAAACTCAGTGTGACATTATTGTGACATTATACTGTACATTAAAATTGGCATTTAATCACCATAATACATTGTCCCCGTAGTTTCGAGAGAAGTTGCTTAAGGTCAAGTACTGTCTGGAAAAGCCTTCTGCTGAGCCTTAAAAGTGTACAGCTCCTCTAATGTTCTCACAACAACTATACGAGTAGAAACTTGAATATTACTGAAGTGCCTTAATAGAATAAAATGTGCTAAGCCTTCCAATTATGCACATTTATGTCTCACTTATCTCCAGAAGCCTTCAGATAACACTACCAACAGTTCTTCCTGCTCACGGAAAAAAGTATAAAATTTGTCAATGACGTCTCTCTGTTTCCAGCATTCCAGAGAAGTCTGTTACAAACATCAGCTTCTTGCATCCTTGCCAACAGCTTAAGTAAATATGGAAATAATAATTGTAGCGTTGTAAATAGGATGAATAAGACATGGCTGGGGAATCCTACTTCTAAATTACACTTTTTTGGCAAGCCTCTCTTTTGAAGCGGCACCTAAAAATAGGCAGGTGTTGAAAGGCCTCTGTTTGCAAATAGTAGAGATAACACAGTACTCACTTACAAAGAGTCCTGATGGGACCTGCCCCATTTCATGGTTAATCTGATGTTTAATAATAATAAGAAAAAGTATCTGGGGCAACGTTGCTTGATTTATAGCATTTGCATATGTGTAGCATGGGGAATTCCTATTAACCAATGCAGTGCAAAAAAAAGGCCTAAATTATTCTATTGAAGACTTCACGTTAGTTTTGGTGCCTTGATTATTAATTGAAATAAGTTGCATTAAATTGTGTACAGAGGGATCATTTTAATATTTAGCTTTTTGTATGCAAGCCATGGTCATCCTTGATCTGTTCATTTGCAGAGAGCAGCGGAAACTGGGTCATTTGATATAACATATTACAGAAGCTTCTGACAACTGTGGGATTAAGGGACAAGTTCAGTATTCTCTTTAGAGACCAGACAAGTGTGGAACATATCTTTGAATTTCAATAGAGAAGTTTTCACGTTTCATCTTTTTATGACTGTACATGGTCAGAAAAATAGCCCTAATTTAGGCTTTATGAAAAAGTCATAGATATTTTCTACCATATCCTCTGGGACTAGAACCTACATTGATCAGTGTTCTCCTCTCATATGCTAACTAGAAACAAAACTCTTTATGACAAAGACAAGGTTATTTGTGTAAAAACTAAAAATTTACTAATCAGTACTGATCCACCACTTTACAGAACTTGCAAACATATCAATTCTGCTAGTTGGGTTTACGTAGGAACCATCGGTCCAGTAGCAGGGCAGCTGTTAACCACATGGCTATATTATAAAAGAAAAAAAAAAGTGATTGTTGCTTTGATCCTAAAGTTAATTTTATAGAGAACTGAATTTTAGTATTGTATGGAAAATGTTAACTTGCCACATTTGTGTCTTTTTTAACAGATTTTTCTTATTGAAGTCAATGGCACAAAAACATCAAACTGAGCACACCGCAATTTAAAAAAAAAATCTATTCCATAAATTGCATAGAAGAAGGGAATTTCATTGAAAAAAGTTATATTTTTATATGAGAAATCCCTGTTATACTGTATATAGCAATACTATAAATACATCATAACATCGTGGTGACCTGATACGCATTTGCCTTGGGGGATCAGGAACTGCAAGTTATAATTCTTGACTTAAAGAGAACCTGTCACATAGATTATGCCCCCCTTGCTGAGGGCAGAACAAGGTAGTGTCAGACATGCTGGTACCAGCGCTGTGTCCCTTTTTCTGTAAGTTGCTGTAGTTTTCGTGTATTTAATGCTCAAATCTGCAGTTTTCAGCCAGAAGAGTCATTCGAAGAGTCCTTCAGAGAGTCAGTTTTTTTCAAACCCCGCCCACCTGAAGCTAGCCCCGCCCACCTCAACTGACAAACATTACTTTGAATAGGTAGAAACGTGAATAACTGTCAGTGGGTGGGGCTAGCCTTTGGTGGACGGGGCTAACACCTACTCATTAATAAGATTTGAGGGGTAAATGCTCTAAAACTGCTGCATCTTACAGAATAAGGGACACAGCACTGGAAAAGCAGCTACACTAGCTTGTTGCTGCCCCTCAGAAAGGGGGGGCACAACCTATGTGACAGGTTCCCTTTAAAGAATGCCAAAAGCACAGTCTCTGCTGTTATTTATGGGCAGAGGACCACGCTGAGGCCTGAACAGGCACAGTGATTACAGAGGGGATCATTCTCTGCTTCAGTTTGTCACTATACATGTTGGTATTTATGGTTCCCTCAATGAACTGTAGCTCCCACAGTTGGCAGCACTCATGCAACCATGACACTCCCATGACCATGCTTGACTGTAGGGAACGTCTTTGCCGCCATACCCCTTGACCCATCTAAACCAAAAAAAGTTTTATATTGTCCCCACACGGGCTGGTTCCATAACCATGTCTTTAATCTGCTTGTGCCAATGTGCACCAAAATTCTTCCTCCTGCCTGTATGTCTGTCTGTAAGTAAAACCTCAATGAAAATTTAAAAAATTTTCCAAATGTACCCCCGGGGGAGTTTTGACCATAGCCACTCCCAAAACCATTATTGGGAGTTAGTACTTTGACTATGTCCTTTTGGCCTTGTCATTGTTGTTCCCCCACCTTCCCCATGGGGATTTCTGTATAAAATAAAACAGTTTTGGGGTAAATACAAGTAGGGTGATTGTTGTATCTATCCATACAGGGTTGCCCAGGGTTGGGGAAATTTAAAACCTGCTAAGGAAAGGGGGAAGGAAAAAGAAAGAACTAACTTGGTTACCGACTACCTTGTTGATGGAATATTCTATGGTTGTCATATACTAAAAATACTTTTTTAAGAATATATTTAGTAAAAGTTATATTTTATGGGAAATAATTTTCTCTCTTTGAAAGGACCGATTTCTTTCCCCCTGAAATATTTAAATTCCCGTAAAAATTTAAAAACCCGGGCATCTTCTCTTATAACTATGTCGTGCTGTTCCTCTGTTATTCTTCCTGGAAATATATTACTGAATCAAGCCTACAAAAACCGGGGACCAAAATTGGGAAACCATAAAGTAAAAAAACAAACAAAAAACCAACAACACCTTAAAAAAATCAATATTATTACACCAAATAAACAAAACAATAACTGAAACAATAAAACCCAACAAAAAAATAAAAATATAACAAACCACCCAAAAAAAAAGGCTACTATTCCCCCAACTATGATAAATAAGCTAAGAAAATACATTTAGGCAAAGACGTCCCAGCTATAAGAACAAAAACATATAAAAATATTTTTAAAGCCAACCAGCCACCCACGCGTGGGAGAGGAGCCAAACCCCCCGTACGTTTCCCCCAAAACGTTTCCCCCCCTTGAAAAACTTTAGCGAAACGTACGTGGGGGTTTGGCCCTCCCACGCAGGGTGGCGGTTTTGGCTAAGTTGTTTTTATCGCATTAGTTTTTAAATTTTGGGAAACGTCTTTGCCTAAATTATTTTTTTCATTTATTTATTCAAAGATGGGGGAGAAAGTAGTTTTTTTCCTGTTGGGTGGTTTTGAAATTTTTTTATTTTTTTGTTGGGTTTTTTATTGTTTCACGTTATTGTTTTGTATTATTTGGTTAATAAAGATTGATTTTTCTAAAAAGGTTTTGTTGGTATATATTACTGAACAGCAGAGGGGGTTTATCACAATTTTACTAGGGATTTTTCCCCTCACATTCGATCTGTCACTTTAAATTTTCAAAAGTCAACTAACAAAAACCCCCCAAACTGGTAACACCCATCTGACAGATTCAGTAATCACTAAAAGGAATAATAGAGGAACAGCTCAACAGAGATACAAGAGAAGAATTTGGAAAACAAGGATTTACTAAAACAAACATAATAGGAATGGCCACAGGTCCCTTTAACGCTCCCTTTTACATAGATGATACGCCTTCAATTAGGGTGGCTGATTGGGATTAAATAGCTTTTTTTCTAAAGTATTCTGAGAATTGACTGTCCATTTAAACAGAGCGGTTCATGAAGAGGATTTAGGAAAGCATGTAAGGAATGCCTGGGAAGCATTGTGCAAATCAACATAATTGCTGCAGCTTTCAGCACCTAGCAGGAGGCAGTTTATTAACCTGAGCATGTACCGTATGTTTGCATTCTTGGCTACATACCTGGGAAGTACTTATCTATAAGAAGTAATAGTTTCTTGTAGTCTTTGGACCAAGACAAATATTTCAGTTTATCTGGTTAATAATTGTGGCGGCTACAGCTGATATAGTTTTTATAGACATAGGTAATCTGCTGCATTCATGAACCATTACATCAGTATTTGTTCATGTGCCATAAACAATGAGCAGGTGGAAAAATAACAAGTATGTCTTTAACATGGTAACAGGTAATACATTGGAGTGTGAAGTAGAATCTCAAAAAGAAATAATAAGCACTAACACATAAGGGCAACTATCGTCAAACAACAGAGGTCCATTTATGACATTAAAGTAGAAATTGAAGTCTTTTCTGTAGATGCAACTTGGTTAGCAGAGGTTCAGTGACCATCCGTCTTTCTCACAGCCCCATGCTTAGTAGAATTAACTGAACTGTTGATTTAAACACGCGTCTGCTACATAGTTATGGTTGAAAAAAAGACATATGTCCATCAAGTTCAATCAAAGGTGGGGAAAATGTGGGAGAAGGGAGGGAGATAAGGAGTTTAAAGTGATTTTGCCACAAAGTAAAATTGACGTGGGCGAACTGCAAAACTAAATACTAATAATTTTCACCATTCACTCCATTATTACAAAATTCTGCCACCGTTTTTGTTTTAGCTGCTCCTTTAGAGATCCATTGTTTACAGCTCTGTCCCAAAGGATATGAGGGAACTGAGGAGCTATCACTTTTCCCCCTCCCTGGCCATATGTTCAGACATCACCTCTCCTCCTAGGAGTACTAGAAGTGTTCAAACAGGTGCTGTTCCCTTATCCGTCTCTGTACTCTTAGTAATTAGTTAACAGTGCAATTACATAAAAAAATGGAATTCATGAGAGTTTGATTGATAAAGAGAAAAAAATCACAGGGATTTGATCAGGATTGTGTAGTGAGGTAAAAACTTTTTACCTCTGAGACGTCACAGCCTATAATTAAAGATCTTTCTTTGACTACAGAGGAAAGTTGGTGTGTATTGGGATCACATGAAATGCAATTCAATACAATTACACATGCCCTCTTCTGTGCACACATTGTGAAGAGCTGAATGAGGTGGTATGATATGAGATTGTGGCAAAACCCCTTTTAAGCTAGTGTCCTATTGATGAGTATGATTGAAAACTCATAATGCAAGAAACCCAATTCTGCTTAGGAGATTTCATTTTCTGATCCAGAGTTGCCTTCAGGATGGATCTCACGTAGAATTTTTTACAGGTACGTATGTATTTAATATTCTTTAGTTTCAGGGTAGTTATCTAAGCCTTTTCTTGGAAACTTTCTTCTCCTTCTTTAACCTGTTCTGCTGTGACCAGCTCCTGCAGTCAGGTATTCCACATATTTACAGTTTCTCATAGTGAAGAAAGCTTTTCTCCTTGGAGTTTAATCTTTTTTTTTCTAGTGAAGGGAATGTTCCATGTCTTTTTGAGGAGGCCGATTACTTTTGTAGGGACAGTGTTATGTGTTATATTAATTAATCCTGTCCCCTGGGCCTTCTTTTCTCTCCAGACTCTATGAAGTTCAGTTCTTCTGCTCTCTCATAATATTTTGATCATTCCCTTATATGTTGGTTGCTCGTCTTTGCACTCTCTCTAGCTCATTACTTTTTTCTATAAACTGGAGCCCAGAAAACATGAGAAAGCAAATTTCTAAGTGAGGATGCAACCCAATGCTTTATACAGTGGTTTAAAATTAATCTTGTCTCTGCAAGTCCATGCCTTTTTATCTCCTTAAGGACCCTCTGGACGTTATGGAGTCAGTCCAGGGTCAATAAGGGTTTGCAGGGGGGATAGCTCTGCGGGGACTGCCGCACAGGTGGGTGTTAGGGCTAATCACCTGCTAACACGCGGCGTTACAGCGCGAATGCAGGTCGCCCACGTGTGTTAACTTCAGATGCCGCGAAAGCTTGGCCCCTTACCGATTGACGGGTGATCGGCACCTATCTCAGCATAGCATGCATGCGATCCGACCCTCCGGACTGGCGCCGGGGAGCCTTAGGTACAGGTCTTGTTCATATTTCCATGACTGGTTTGCCCCATTTGTGCAGACAGGAAGTGGGGAAGGAAATCGATTTGGTACAGTTAATGCATTGCTTATGCAAGGCTTTAGACTGTATGACTAATGGCAAACTAGTGGTAAAGCACTATAGTTGGCTCAATGTTTAAGTAAAATATAAATAAATAAATTAACGATTTTACAGTACAATAAAAATAACGTATTAAAGTTGAAATCACCCCTTACCCCCTTTTAAAATAAAAAACAATAGAATAAATAAAAAAGTTTAAAGAAGTCGATTATAAACAATAAGACATAATTTTTGCGTACGCCTGTAACACGTAGAAGAAAAAAAATTCAAACGGCAAAAATGGTTTTTTTTGGTTCTTTTCCGTTCACTTAACAAAAATGGAATAAAAGTGATCAAAAAAAGTTGCATGCTTCCAAATGTAGCGATAAAAGTACACTTCAGCCCGCAAAAAATAAAAATGCGCTCATGACATATGTAGGTGATCGGCACCATTAGCAATAGCTGAGCGATTCCGGACCGGACATGGCAGCGGGGAGCCTGTAGGCTCTGTATCTTCATGTCTGGTTGCCCACTTCTGTCGCAGAAGGAAGTGGGGGAAGAAATAGCATCTTGGTACAGCTCTAATGCATTGCCTATGCAATGCATTAGACTGTATGACAATCGGCACTAGTGGTCAGATATGTTGGCCTCATGTAAAGTAAAATCAATAAATAAATAAAGTTTTTACAGTACAATGAAAAAGTATTAAAGTTGAATCACCCCTTTCCCCATTTTACAAATAAAAACAATAGAATAATAAAAAAGTTAAAAGAAGTGCGATCTATAAATATTAAATGACATAAATTTATGCGTACGCTGATCACTTAGAAGAAAAAAATTCAACGGCAAATTGAGTATTTTTTTGGTCATTTTAGTCACTTACAAATGGAATAAAAAGTGATCAAAAAAGTTGCATGCAATTCAAATGCTAGCGATAAAGTACCTTCAGCCCGCAAAAAAATGGCCTCACTGACATTGTGGTGTAGTACAAAAATTATTGGTGACAAACTGGCGCGCTGGCGCAATTTCAAAAATAGAAAAGTTTGGGAATTTTTTGGTACCAAAATATAACGGAAAACTACATGTTTTGGTATTGTCAGGATGGTATAACCTGTAAAATACAAATAACCACATTGTTATTATGAGATGAACGCGTAAAAGCAAATCGCAAACATGGCGAAAATAAGTTTTTCTTCACAATTCGGTCCATTGGAATTTTTTTGTGGTTTCCAGTCTATTCTTTAGTATAGTGAATAAAATCATTAGAAAGTACAGATCTGTCCCGCAAATAAGAATCCTCATCGTGTCTATGTAGGTGGAAAAATAAAAAGTTATGGCTATGGGAAGGAGGAGGGGAAAAAAAACGAAGTCAAAAAACAACAAACTCCATGTCACAACAAAAAACGGGGGTCCTTAAGGGTAAATACACACCATCTATCTTACTTGCTTAGGGCAGCTGATTGACATGCTGAGTTCTGTAAGTCTAATGATCTATAAGAATCCGAGATCTTTTGATCAAAGCGATTTCAAGTTTTTTTTCCCCCCCCCCCCCCCCCCCCTCACCTCCCCCCTAGCAAATATGATGTGCAGACTATTTGTCCAGAGCAGTACTTAATATATCACATTGAACCATTTGCAAGTGGAATGCAAACACTCAGTGTGTCAGGTTCTGCTTGCAAATTATAAGCATCTTCCATTGATTGCACTACCCTGCATATACAAAAAGCCAATAATCATTCCTTTTTGTATCTTATAAATTGTCCTTTTTATCCATGACAGCAATAAGGAATATGTGTGCAGACAGCCTATCACATACCTTATATGTATACCCACCAAACAAGCTCATTACACTTGACCTCCTTCATGAGCTACATGCTGCCGACCTTGAAAGTAAGGTGTGGTCATAATAAAGTGACTTAAATGTGTATATTGCATTCCTCCTCGCATTATTGTTTCTTTGAATTTCTGGAAACAGGAATCATTCTTTGAATATACAAACTGAGTGGACAGCCTTTGGGGTTTGTGATCTGTGCAGCTGCAAAATGAACATTAAGGGGTATTCCCATCTCATGTTTCTGACTGCCCATCCAGAGTCTACACTGGTCACAGGGAATAAAGAACTAGCTGCACATGCATCTATATTTCCATCCACTTTTATGGGAGTGCCAAGCACGGTTGAGCAAATGTGCTATCTTCATTCCCTGTGGCTGGCAAAGACTGGACTGTTGGAAACATGAGATAAGAATACCTCTTTAAATGTCATAACTAAATAATTACTAATTAAAAATTAACTTCAAATTAGGGCTTGTTCACACGGCGTTTTGGATCCTTTTTACGGATCCGTTTTTGGCCGTTTGAAAAGGATCGGGAAAGCGGATCGCACAACGCAGAGCAGTTGTTACTTTATTGATCAGTTTTGAATGCTTTTTCACTGTGCGTTTTAGCGATCGCATTTCCGTCGTTTTCAGAAGGAGGAGGAGAATTCTCCTTCTCTCTCTCTCTTCTTCACCATATAAAATTACCGCCTCCACATTTAAATTACCGCTCCTCACTGTACCCCACAGCCGCCGATCACTCCGATCCCCTGCGCTCCGCTGCCGCCGCTCACTGCGCTCCAGACGAACACTAACCTCCGATCACCTGCGCGACGCTTGCCGCGCTCACCTGCGCTCTCCGGCCGTCACCTCCACTCCCGCTCGCTGCCACCCGACACTTTAGCGCTCCCATCCAGCTCCAGGTGGTCAGCTCCTTTGAGGATGAGAGCGCGTGATAGTAACGGGTGTGGAGAGTTTTGGAAAGTGCATAAGGCGGGACTCCATTATTCTATGGCTTTAATTGGTAAAAAGCAATAAGAATTGAGATGTCATTCTTAAGTGGATGCGAAAAGCGTCAGTGCAGAAGAGCTCTCAAAAGGCTCGCAATTCGTGGGAAACAGTCGATGATTTTTTGCATTCAACCTAATGTTAATACATGACATTTGTTAGATCATTTTTGGGATCGTAAACGGATCACAATAAAGGTGTGAACAAGCCCTTAATGTAAGAATTACCGTAATAATAGTATATTTGTAATTAAGATGCACATTAGTGGTTAATATGCGGGCCTTGTACAATGTTCCTAGACTGCAGAGACTTACAAAGATTAATAAACTTATCAAAAATTGTGGGCAATGCTGAACATTGCCTTTGCAGATATCCTTAAAGATACAATGATGAAAGGTACCCTGATAAACCAGTAGCGGGTGCTTTTCAACCATCGAGAACAATAATACAAACACAGGGCCAAAAATATGAACATGTCTATGTTAGATTTTCTTTGCCAACTCAATCCAGTCAAAGCTTCTTTTTTCTTTTTCATATAGTGCTCTGGAAAAATGAAACAGGAGCTCTGATTGGTTGCTATGTGCAAGAAAGAAAGTTTACACCTAGACAGTTCTCATACATGTCCCTCAAAGTCTCTTTTGGACTACATTCCACTGGTATATACTATGTGTGCAGGATGCAAAGCAATCTAAACAATGCTTTTGTTGTATAAAGCACATACCGATGAGACTACATTTGCTCTATTGCAATATGGGCCACGCTCGTACTGGTCAGGTCTTTTTGAACGTTATTCTATGGATTACTGGAGATGGGAGAAAACATATGGTGTGAAGTAGTGAGACGACCCCTTTAAGTTTGTTTCCCCCATCGTTAGGCATTAGGGTTATGCTGCTATGTATGTACTTTCTCTGTAAAGCTGCTTGGGGTGCAATTATGACTTTGTATTATATTTTTAACATGTTTCCACAGACGTGATATTTTATCTCCCATATATGGTGTAAAATCCATAGGAGTTTATAGATTTACAAAGGTAACATCTAGCGGTAATGTACATCTACAAAATACTTTTATAACACAGAAAATGTCAGCCTTCATAAGTCCACCTGCAGTTTTATTTTAATGTTTCCAGTTCCAGTATATTTAACACAAAATCATAATGGGAAATACTGAGTGGGCAACAGGCCATGTATTAATAATGAGCTCCAAGCTTTCTTTACATACCGAAACTGATGAAAACGAAAAACTTTCCAAGTACCATGTTATTGGTGAATTATAATGAGCTGCTGCAAAAAAGTGGCTTATTTCATATTTTATAGCAACAATTTCAGTGGTATCAGAATATTTATTTTTCCCTAGTGTTATTCTGCACTCTTAATATTCAGATTGAAGGTTTATTTTTTTTAACACCATTAAATTGTTCTCAGATTTAGGAGTATTTTAGAAATGCATATTTTGAAGAGTAGAAAATCCCCAAGACACACACAATATATAGTATACATATTTGAGGGTGTCTGTGTAATTGTTATTTTGTGTATAAGACCTAATTCACAAAAGTATATTCCAGCTCTATGCACCTTCTGAGGTTGTATTGAGACTGTTGAAGTCTCTGCCGGAGAAGGTTGTCATGCTAAAGTCACTAAAGGAGTTCAAAAAGGGCTTGGATACAACAAGTTATAATGCTGAGAATTCAGGAGAAGTGTCATTGACCCAGGGATTTATTCCAACTGCCATTTCAGAGTCAGACGGGAATTTTTCCCAAAGATGAGAACATGGCTTCCACACTGGGTATTTTTGCATTCTTGGAAAACGCGGAGAATTAATAGAATTAATGGGATCGGAGTTTGTATATTTACTGTCCTACAAAATTGCAACTATGATTGCACAGATAGATATGAGATTTGATAGATAGATCGATAGATAGATAGATAGATAGATAGATAGATAGATCGAGTAGTTAGATCATGTTGGCCAACTTTTGGAAAATGGAAAAGAGGAGATTAAGAGGGCACGCCATCTTTTTGTGTGCCACGCTTCAAAAGCCAACACTGCCTAAACATATGGCTTTGGAAGAAAGCGGTAGGATTGCCATTAAAGCAGGGGTGTAGTAGCCCAATAACCGGTAGTACCCTTACCAGGAGTAGATGCCCCTTGTAGCAAGGTAGATGCCCTATGGAAGCAGGTAGATGCCCCTTTGTTAGCAGGTAGTTGCCTTTGGTAGTAGGCGTAGTTAGTGCCCCTTAGTAGCAAGGCAGGTAGGTAGTTGCATCGTTAGCAGCCAGGGATTGCCCTTTAGTGCAAGCAGGTAGTTGCCCCTTTTAGCCAGAGGTAGTTGCCCTTTAGTAGCCAGCAGGTAGTTGCCTCCCTTTAGTAGCCAGGTAGGTAGTGCCCATTGTGCCAGCAGTGTTGCCCCATTGTAGCAGCTGGTAGTTGCACATTGTAGCAGCAGGTATGGCTCCATTGTAGCAGCCAGGTAGTTTCCCATTGTAGCAGCAGGTATGCCCACATTGTGTAGCAGCCAGGTATTGCCCATTTGCTAGCCAGCCAGGTAGGTTGCCCCATTGTAGACCAGCAGGTATTGCCCACCCTTGTAGCCAGCAGGTTGTTGCCCATTGTAGGCAGCCACATTTGGTATTGCCCCCCTTGTAGCCAAACCAGGTAGTTGCCCCCATTGTAGCTCGCCAGGTAGTTGCCCATTGTAGCAGCAGGTAGACCCCCCCATTGTAGCCAGGCAGAGCCATGTAGTTAATATAAATATAAAATACTAAAATACTCTTTACCTGACCAGCTACTGCAGCTCCGGCCAGGCTCCGGCCCGATTTCCTACAGCGACGCTAGGGGGAATGAGAGCAGCGCTCTCCTGCCTCCTCCGCACAGTGAGAACAAGCGGGGGAGCGACGCGGACCTCTGGCCGTTCACCCGCGCGTGGGGAAGGGAAACGGGCTGGGCTCAGGAGTAGCGCACAGCGCTCTCGGGCGCCGCGGCATTTAAAGGACCCCCGCGCTGCTTGGCGCGCGGGAGAAAGAGAAAATGCAAATCCCGGAGGGTGGGGGGGGCAAATAGCGGACACCACACCCCACCCTCCCTGCCAAAAAAGGGAGAGTTGGCAGAGTATGAGTAGTAGATTAGATTAGATAGATGATATGGATCGACGAGATAGATATAAGATTGATGATGATATGATAGATATGAGATAGTAGATAGTTAGTAGATGATAGATTGGATAATTTGTTGTACATCTTCATTTGAGATTGAGAGGTTTTTTGTAAATCTAATTACAAATAAACTTAACATGGGAATAAGAACATGCTCTGAAAAAATGAAAGGGGCGCTCTGATTGGTTGCAATGGGCAACAAATAAAGTCTTAGACCAAGACAGTCTAATAAATGTCCACACTTATGCCTTATTAGAATCAATAATTTAAAAGGAAAATCTAGTCAAAATTGCAAACATATTTTTTGAATGCTTCTTTGGTTAGGATGATCACTTTGGGCAGTTCCTTTTTGCTATAAAAGTCCCCTGAAAATAAGGAAATCCAATTAGTATTCCTTCTTGGAACTAAGCGAAAATCTCTCGGGGGAAGCAGATGAAGTGTTCAATTTCCCTGCAGTATCACTTAACAAAATATTTTGTACTTAAATGTTTCAGTTGTCCATAGAAAATGTTCTTGGAAGCATTGTGGAACATCCAGGTGATCTTGGTCTACCATGCTTTTGTGTACATTCACTGAATAGGCTAAAAGTTGTCCAATTAGGACTATGTTTGCTCTATAGCTATGAATGGCCAACTCACAGCCCCACTGTGGTATCATCAGAAAACATTGTTATGATATTTCAGCAGATATCCATGAATGGGGACAGAAAGCGTCATGTGATCTGCGGAGAAATTAACTAAAGAATAAACAGAATTTCACTGGTAATACCATTTATTCCTACTCATAAAATAGTGACATATGTTCTTTAATATCAAAACATCCAATCTGTATTAATAGAATGTTTGTTTTCAAATCCCTGTAAAACAAATGCTCATTTTATTTTTTTTTGGTTTTAAAAAACCTGTGTACCTGCAGATTTTCCTCCCAACATTTATTTGGGACAAATCTATATCAGATTGTGTACATCTATAAGGAGAAAAATTGGAGCTTAAAATGAAGAGGCAAAGGGGAATTGGTGTGGCTATCCCAACGTGGGCGGTCTGTGTCATGTTGGAATTAGGTGTGGCTTCAGTGTGACACACTGCAGCAAAACACAGCAAAAAAAAGAAAAGAAAAGAAACGGGTCTAAAAAGACAGCAGTAAAAAACAAGTTTACATACAATACGTAAAAGGGCACACTTGCATGTTTTTCTCACTATTGAAATGAATTCAGAATAAACTTGTTTTAGGTCATTAGGACAAAATTATTTATATCTTGCCAAATGCCAGATTAGTGAGCAGCAATGTAGAGCATTTATAAGCATTTTTGTTTACTTTTGCAAAGTCAAAAGTTTCCAAATTTCATTGTATTGGTAGATTACTAAACTGTATTGACTTGGTATACAATATGGAACCTTCTTCAAACAGATTCTAAATAGTTGGTAGGTATTATGGTAGGATGGGCGAATTTCTCCAAAAAATTCGTTTCGGTCACTTTCGCGAATTTTCGACAAAAATTGTTTCGGTCGAATTACTCTCGGCACGAATACGTTAAAAAACGCTATGATTAGGTGCAGCGCTGCAGGGTGTGTTAGACGTTTGTGCATGCGTTAAATATGCAGAGGTGCGCTTGGTTTTGGTATTATACAATGTGTGTGTTTGTAGTATGCTGCATATGACTGCGCGCGCTCTTAGAATGTTCACTATAAAATGCCATGGGCATTATGGGGCAATAGTGACCAAAAAACTGAGAGGACGTAGCCTGATAAAAGTATGGCGCAAAGCTGGAAAAAAAAATGAGAGCTAGGTGGCAATTAGTGGACAGGGTGGAGGTGACGGCGCGAGCAAGCCGATGAGGTCAGACCAGTGGCACAAATGAATTTGGGGGAGAGTGGCACAAAGTACAAGCGCAGAGTGGCACATGACACAGTGTGGAGGTCACGGTGGCAGCAGCACATGAGGTCATGCAGTGGAACAAATGACAAATTCTGGAGCTGGCAACAAAGGAGAAAGGCCAAAAGAGTGGTACAAGATGAACACAGTTTGTGGAGGGACGGGCAGGAGCAACAGCAGCGAGCATAGGTCAGAAGTGAGCCATGACACGTGTGGAGGTACGGCAGGCAGCCACATCAGCAGCATGAGGTAGAAGTGGCACAATGACAAATTCTGGAGGTGGGCAAACAAACAGGAGTAGTCACAGTGTGGAGGGCAGGCAGCAAGCCTACGGGAGCAGATGGATGATCATTCAGTGGCACACTGGAACAGTGTGGAGGGCCACGAAGGAGTACGCAGCGCAGCTGAGGTAAGAGAAGTGCACATTGACATTTGCAGGTGGCAAAATTAGTATTTAGGCCACAGAGCGGCAAAATGACTGAGAGAGGACGGTCACGGGCGGCAGCGCATGAGGTGGGCAGTGGTCAATGACAGAGAGTGGAGGTGGATGTCAGGAGAAAGATGGAGGTCCGAGAGTGGCACACTGACATTCTGGACGGTGGCAAAACCCGTACCAGCGCAGCAGAGTGCGCACAATGGGACACAGGTGTGATGGTCACGCAACAAGCAAACCGCAGAAGGCATGAGCAATTAGTAGTGGCAAATGACAGAGTGTTTGAGGTGGTGGCAATACCAGTCCACTGGTACAACGCGGTGGTAGGCAGATGGAGAACCCTATCAGCAGATGTGTGAGGCATCAGGCGGGTGGAGGATCAGAATAGATTTTTATTAAATAAAATGGTGAGGGGTAGTTTGAACCCAGATGAGCCTAAGGGATTGGTCGTGTGGATAATTGGCGATCCCGACTGATTCATCTTTGACAAGGTAGTCGTTCAATTTCGTGGACAATGGGTTTCTTGGGGTAACGATGGCCGCACATGAACACCGCTATGATGCCTCACTATGGTGGGGCCAAGGACGGCTTTCATGCAAATCGGCAAGTTGGGCACCAATCCGTTTGGTGCAGTCGTCAGGGATCTTTAACTGGGGTGGCGAGTGCTGTCCGTAGGCACAACATGTGGTTCAGGCGATGTCCACTGTCTGCTGCTGCTGATGTGGTGGACTGCTCTACTAGGAGGTGAAGGAAGCTGCTATTATGACTCAGCTTTAGGTTTACATGTGATGGGCTGGTACTGCTCATACGCCCCCTTCGCCAGCGGCGGGCAGTGCTAAGTGAGCGCTGAGGGAACCCCCGGTCAGACTGTCAGAGGAGGGACGGATGCCGCACATAGGCAGCGGCCAATGATTACGGAGGTATTTCCTATAATGTATTTGAGTTTGTTTCTTCAATTAGCTGGGATAAATGGCTCCCATTTTGGACGGTAGCGAGGGGTCTATAGGGTGGAGAGAGAAGTATCCTCTGCGGATGAGACTATTCGGCTAGTCACTAGCACGGAAATAAGAATGTGCGGGACATTTGCACAAGTGACTCCGAGGGGCTCCTGGCCTCCATTTCATCTGTTATCACCGGTGCTTGGGAGTCATTGCTCGTTTCTCTTATCCACTCTACGTGTTGTCCTCATTTGTCACTGGGTAGAAAATCATATTTCACAGAAAAATGTTTGTCAATGTTCTCCTCTCATCCTCCTCAGCCTCCATGTCCAGTCCCAGGACTCAATGTGGGCCACGAGGAGTGTAAGTGCACATCTCCATGTCCTGCCCAGACAGATTTTTCAGATTGTTCCAGGACATGACGCAGTGGAAATGACGTTATTATCTTAGTCTGGCGACTGACAAATACGTGGACTCTCGAATGGCTCAACAACGGCAGGTGTACGATGAGCTGCCTGGCTGCTCACGTTACAGGGGAGTACTTTCCTGTTTCTGGATATCAAAAAATCGTTCATGGCTTCTCGTGTCTATACAGTCGGCTTTCAACATGTGCAGGGCTGGAATTCCTGGGGTGGAAAATGCAATATGAGGTGTTGGGGGAGGTTTCAGCCGCTGCATCGAGGAGGGTGTTTTTTTTTTTCTGGTTTGTACGACTGGATAAGTGCATGCACAGTTTGGCATTTTCAGATGTTTGAAGATCGGTGGAAGACTTCAGAAACTTTTGCAACAGATTTGAACACGTGCGCATGCAGGGGCCATGGACTCATCCTATCGGTGCGCGCGGACACCATGTTTCTCATTGTCGTCAATGGTTGCCGATTTGAGTTGTGCGCGGAGAAAGCCAACATCGATAGTTTCTTGCAGCATGACGCGGAGAGTTCTCTGTGTGACTTAGTTCGCCGAGGCAAGTAGGTGTAGAATGCGTGACACGCTGTGCCTCACAATGTTGTATGATGGAGCGAGTAGCTTGTGGTGCGCTGAGATGGTGGGTGGTGGTGGAGGAGAGGAGGGGCCATTGGCGCCTAGGAGGCTGCAGTTTGACAACGTTCGGAGGAGAAAGGGGTTTGTCCAGTTGTTGGTGATGCTGGCAGGACGCAACATAACCAGTGGGTGTAAAGGGACATGTATGGCCTGACGTGTGTTACAGCTCAGAGTCCGCGCTGCCGTTGTGTATTGGAACCACAAAAACGATTAGCCTAAGGACTGACCCACTTTTGTTTACATATTTATGAAGTGTGGTACTTGCTTTTTGGAAAAGAAATTCGGTTGGAATTCATCTCGGGCTCGGTCACAGCATTAGTTCTTGAATGGTGAGAGTCCACCATTTGGAAGGGAGGGATGCAGTACCAACAACTTGGACGGAGCGTCGGTCAGTGCTGAACTTAGGATGGTTGGAGCATTATGTTGTCTCTTTACAAATTCGCCTCTCTGAACGACTCGCTGGCGCCTATGAGTAGCGAGGAGGCAGGAGCCTTGGAACGGGAGGGAATAGTCAAAGAGAAACAGTGCCTTCTGCAGATCTGGTGGGCCTGTCTGGTGAAAATGGTATGGTGCATGGCGTGCTGTGCTGAGCGCAGGAATGGACCACAACATCTGCGCAGTTCTCCCAGGCACGGATGGTGAGCGCATTTGTGTTGACGCAGGGCCGTTGTGCCAAGTTAGCTCCTGCCAGCTTTCACTTTATGCCAAGAAAAGATTTACATATTACCTCTATTCGGCTCTGGTGTTTAGACAGAAACTGCACGCACCGCCGAGGTAGCTGATTTACCGCCAACGCTCGCATGATGTTGGACTACTGCGCCGCTGCTCGTGCCCCCTTGTGCCGTACTGTTTGGACTGCGTTCGGGGTTTTGTACCCCGTAGGCGTTGGCTCGACTCACATGCTGGCTAACTGCTGATACGGCCCACACAACCATTGTAGGGCTGCGCGCTGCCTGTCAGCGCAAGGACGCTCAATCCTGACGATGATGAAGCCTTGTTCACCGGCTCCAAGTGCGGTCGGTAAATATATCTATTTGGGTTTTCATGCATATGTCCTCATCACCGGTCTTGGTAAGCGAGGCTGACCTCTACAATGACCTCCATGCCATCTCAATCTATATTTGCGCCTACTGCAGAAGTGGGGTTATTGGCCCATTTCGCTGCCAAGTAGATGCTGACTGCCTCCTCAAATTGTTTCATCTCGTATATAGTGGCGTGAGCCAGACCCAATAGTAGATCTGGCTGAGGGAATGGTGGGACTAGATGCGGGCTGGAGGACAGGTGAGGGCCGATGCCGCTCTCGGCCATGCACCTAAGTGTTGTGTTGAGGTTCCACCGAATCTTTGGTGGGGTTGGTCAGTGTCATCTGGGGGAAGTGGATGACTTGTCAACCCAATCAAGAACCTTGGGTTGGTGAACCAACACACGGCCGTCAAGATGAAGCCGGCAGTTGTTGGCCTCACGAGTGCATGCTGCGAGTCCTTGCTGTGGGCGATGGGGGTTTCAGAAATGTTTGTGCACTGGCACTGAAGTTCGCGAGCTGCCACTCTTGTTGACATATCTGTTAGTTCTAAATGTACAGACATGTTTGATTGAAGCTATCTGTATATGATAATATACACCCTGTTTTTGACTCCAAATGAACCAGTACAAGCTGTGTAATTGGATAAAGTGCGCTTCCACAAATGGCCAGGAAAAATTTACTTGTATGTGTCGTTTATCAAGCACTGTGGTTTTATAAATGTAAAAGCACAAACAGCTTAAATTAACCTTCGCTTGTGAATTATGTACAGAAAATTTATATATTTCGGAGTTGAAAAACGACGGTTTATTTTTGTAGCACAGCAGCAAAACAACGTTTATTAAACCTGGATGTAAATTGCGCAATAGAAATTTGAGCCACCACAAATAGTTCGTTCTGTAGGTTGTTACAATGGTGTATTTTCTAGCCACACAAAAAAGAGACTTAACTCTGTAATTAACTTTTGCTTGTGAATTAGGTACAAAAAAATATATCTATTTGGCGTTTGCAAAAAGAAAGTTGATTTTTTCAGACAGCAGCAAACAACGCTTAAATTACACCTGGATGTAAATTTGCGCAATAGAATTGAGCTCCAAACTAGTGCTTTGTGCTGGTTGTGGTTACAATGGTGTATTTTACTAGCACACAAACAAGAAGATAAAATTGTATTAACCTTGCTTGTGAATTAAAGGTACAAAAAATATATATATTTGGGTTGAAAAGGACGGTTTATTTTTGTAGCACACCAGAACAAAAACGGTTATAAAAATTAACCCTCTGGATGTAAATTGCTGCAATAGATTGAGCCAACACAAACTAGGTCGCTTTGTAGCGAGTTACAATGGGTATTTTTAAACGCCACACAACAATGAGATAAAATCTGTAATTAACCTTTGCTTGTGAATTAGGTACAAAAAAAATATATAATTTGGCGTTGAAAAGAGGTTTTTTTTGTCGCCACCAGCAAAACAAAGTTAATTAAACCTGGATGTAAATTGCAGCATAGAATTGATCCACCCACAACTCGTAGTAGTTTGTAGGTTGTTACAATGGTGTATTTTCTACGCCACAAACAAGAGTAAAATGTATTACTTGTTGTGATTAGGCTACCAAAAAAAAAATATATATTATTGGCGTTGAAAATCGACGGTTTATTTTTGTCAGCAACCAGCCAAAAAAACGCTTAATTAACCCTGGATGTAATTTGGCATAGAATTGAGACAAAACTAGTAGATTTGTAGGTGTTAAATGGGTATTTTTGCCCACAAAAAGAGATTAAAATTGGAATTAACTTTGCTTGTGAATTAGGCTACAAAAAAATATATACTTTGGCGTTTGAAAAAGTACTGGTTTATTTTTGTCAGCAACAGCAAACAAAGTTAATTAACCTGGATTGTAAAAGCGGCAATAGAATTGAGCAGCCAAACCTGAAGTGGTATTCTTATTGTATTGTAAACGTGTTTTTTAATGACTACAAAGGACTGGCTTAGATCCTTGGGATATTGAATGTATATGCAGCTGAGTGGACGCAAACTGGATTTAGCTCCATACCCAAAAACTCAGAATCGAACATTCAGAGGAACTGTGTCTCTGAGAAAGCTGAGAACCTACAAAAATCGCTGTGTAAACAATAGTTCTTCAGAAAAGCGCTAATCACCGCGGCAGACTTTCCTGTCAGTAAGTGAAGAGGAGTTTGAGCTCCCAGCGGCTATGCGCTAGGTCTTATAATAGTGCGGTGACGTAAGAATCCCGCGCGTCTCTAGATTGGCGCTTCATCTCTGCACATGTATGGCATGGCTAAGCCTTCTCCTTCCCAGAGTGCTTTGCCCCATTGTAACGCCATGTTAGCTGCAGCATTTTTTCAATGAAAAGCAACTTGTACCCGGAATCACCAAAGATTCGAATTTGTTACGAACGAAGTTTTCTGTGAATTCTAAACGAATTCCACTTCGTTAGAATCGATTCGCATCTCTAATTATGGCTTCCTCTGGACAGAAATGATGTACTGAGCCATGTTTTTTTTTTTTTTGGGTAGGTTGCCTTGCTGACCTGTTTTAGCTTTGCCTTAACTTTTCCACATTGGATTGAGATAGGCTATTTGCTGGTCCATTCCAAAATTGATTTGGTTATAATTTAAGCACTTTGTAACTAGTTTGTCAGTATGCTTCGTTCATTGTCTAGTATTTGGAAGACCTCTTTTGTATTGTGTGAAAGTTGAACAAGGTCCTCTGCAGCGAAAAGCCCCACAAAATTATGCTACACCCTGTTGTTTCCACAGTTGGGATGGTGTTCTATAGCTTCAAGCTTTCTCTTTTTCCTCAATGTAATATAGTCCTAAGGCAAACATTTACATTTTGATTAGGTTTTGTTTTGGTGTGCATTGGTAAACATTGAATGGATTTGATATCTTTCTTTTGTGTAGAGATGGCTTTCCTGGCGAGTCGGCCTTTAGCCCATGGTTTTGATTCAGTACTTCGCTTCACTAATGGATAATGACAAATTTACAGCATCTGCCGAACATTTCAAAGGGGTGGCGACATGTATGAAGATCGGGCGTCGGAGGCCATTTTTTCGAATGAAAGTGAAGCTTCCGCCTCACTTTATGTCGACGCCCTGAGGTGAGCTTATATATGGGTGTAAAGTCCCCTCGGCTGCCAGTGTGTGAGGCGCAGGGTGAACTTAGGGCAAGAGGACTGCACCTCACCTGTATCTCCATCGCTCGGAAATAACACAGCGAGGATGGTTAAATTGTGCTCATACATGGGTGAAAAAGTTCCCTGCGCTCGAATGTGTGAGGGCGCAAGTGCGTAACCTGAGGCGAAGAGGGATGCACCTACACATGTATTACGATTTGGATTAGCTGGATATCAGCGAAAACTCATTAACCCATGTTAGTGATATGAAATAGAAAAAGAATTGTCCTTAAATGAATGAATGAATAAAGGAAAATCAAAGTTGATAAAAACGATTAATGTATTGAAAAGTGGATCATTTAAAATAAAAGGCAAAATATATAGATCGCAAAAGAATAAATTCAGCTCTCAGCTTCATGAGAACAAGGAGTATAATTCAAACTCGTTTTTATTAGGGTGTAATGCATTATTGAAAAGAGAGCTAAACATTCTATAAAACATACATAAATGAAAACACTAACACATGCGTTTGTCGCGTGACGGCGCAACATCAGTATTGGGAAATTGAAATGAGGTAAATTAAGTAATTAAATTCTTGTAAGCGCTTTATTGGTCAGCAGAAAAACCAATCGATTGGAGCGGACAGTGAACAATGTCTAACCTATGAAGTAGTATAGACAATCAAATGAAAAGTGGGACAGTTCAAAAATACGTCAATAAATGCAGAAAAGAGTGATATGAAGTAGCTGGGGGCTAGCTATCAGCCAATCACAGTGCGAGTATTTGTCTCAATTGTAGTTATGGAAGATCGGGGCAATGTACAGTATATGTTTAATAATTTTTTTAAAAGGGTTAGGGGAGGGAAACTGTTTGGGGTTGAGACCAGGGGCATATATGAATCCCCCAAATCAATTAGTGGTCGATTTTGATTTAGAAAAGGGGGGAAAAGGGCGGGCGATTGGGGGGGGAAGGGGGGTGCCTTTTTAAAATTTTAATTATTTTGGTTCTATGGGAAAAAAACCCCTTTTAGGTTAATTGGGTGTTTGGGTTTGGGGGGGAAGAGGGGTTTTATTTTTTCACTTTTGCTTAAAAAAGGCCAAATTTTCACGGGGGTAAAAAAAAAAGTTTATTTTTTTATTTTTTTTTCTTAAAAAAAGGGTTTTTCTTAAATTTTTTGGTTTTTTTTTTTAAAAAAGGAAATTTTCAAAAATTTTTTTCTTTTTTTTGATTTTTTTTATGGTTCATTAAAAAAAGGCCGTTGTTTGGGGGCCCAAAATTTGGGAAAGGCCCAAAAAAAACGGCTCGTTTTTTGTTTTCCCCAATGAATCTATAAAAAATGTACAGGTTTATTAAAAGGATAAGCCCCTCCCCCAATTTCCTTTGAAATAAAAATGAATTATTTTTTTGGGGTTTCCCCAAAAAAAATTTTCAAATAATATGAATTTTTTTGGAATTTTAAAATTTTTAATTTCTTTTTTTTTGGGTTTTTTACCCTTTATTTTTTTCCCCCCCAATGGCTAAAAAAATAAAGAAAATAAAAAAGGGTTTTAATTGAATTTCTTTTTTTCTTTGGGGTTTAAAAAAATTTCTTTAACCCCATTAAAAAAAAAAATTGTTTTTTTAAAAATAAAAAAAATTGGGTTAAAAAGGGAATTTTAAAAAAAATTTCAAAAATTTGGAAAATTTAAAATCCGGGAAACTTTTTATTTTTTAAATTGCTTGGGGAAAAAAAAAAAAGAAAAAAAAAACCCGGGTCCCCAAAAATTCCCAAATAATTTGCGGTTTTAAAAAAATGCAAACTAAAAAAAAGCCCTCGGGTTTAAATTTCTTCTTCCCAAAAAAAAAAAACCCCCCTATGGAGAAAAAAAAAAAGAAAGTTTTCCCCAAAATAAAGGGGCCTAAGGGGGGGGTAAAGGCCCCCCAAAAAACCTTTTTTTCCCCAAAAAAAAAAAAAAAAAACCAGTCTAAAAAAATTTAAAAAAAACCTAAAAACATAATTAACTTTTAGGGGGGGGAAACCTTCTTAAATGGGGGGGGTTTTGCCTTAACCAAAAAAAAAAATTGATTTACTAAAATTGGGGGGAATTTCCAAAAAATTTCCCCCCGGGTTTAACCCAATTAAAAAAAAAGGTTCATCCATCACCTTCTTGGGTGGAAATTTAAATTAAAAAAAAAAAAATTCTTTACATTCCCCCACCCCTTGCCCCCCCAAAATAAACAAAACCCAAAAAAATTGGCCCAAGTAACCTTCCGTTTAATTGGCCCGGGGGGGAAAAACCCCCAATATTTTAAACCCCCCCCCGGCCCCTTTTTCCCCCCCCCTGTTTTTTTTCCCCCCCTTGAATTTTAACCCCCCGGAAAACCCCCCCCTTTTCATTTGTTTGGTTTCAACACTATTTCCATTTTTTTTAAAAGGTTTTCACTGTCGCCCCTACCCCCCCTATTGGGGGCTGGTTTTTTGGGCCGACCAAATGAAAAAACGCTTTTTACTGTAAAATTTTGGGGAATTACTGTCCTTTCCCCAAAATTTTCCAAGATCTGTTTCCCTGATTTTGCACCGGGTTTCACGGCGAAAAAAGGTTTTTAGTGTTTTTTTTTTAAATGCATTTTTTTTTAGGGGGGTTTTAGCTTTTTTTCGATAATGTTTTACCCCCAAATAAAAATTATTTTTTGATTCTTTATCCATGCTAAGGGAAATTGAAAACCCTGGGATTTATTTTTTTTTGGCGATCTTATATTTTTTTCCCTCAATTTAAATGTTTAAAAATTTTTTCCCAATACTTTTACTCGTTTTTAGACAATTTTGATATTTTTCTTTTTTTTAATAAAAATAATTTTATGGGACAACTCATTTTTATTAGTGTTCTGTTTGTAACAGTAAAAAGGGGGGAGAGACATTTTGCAGTAATATACCTGTACTGTAACCATCGGATTGCTTTATCGGAATTTTTTTTTTTATTCCTTGCTATCTTGCTCATTGTATCTTGCGGTTTGGAATATTGACACCACTAACAATCATACCATTATTTATATTGATTTTATATATAAATATATGTTACTTGTCTTGGATTTTTCTTCCGTTGTTTTTACAAATTATCTCATTGCCGGGGGCCCCTTAAATTTACGGGGGTAGAAAAGAGGGTAGAAAGCTGTTTCGGGGCTCGGGGATTTTAAAGGGGGGCCCTGGGCCTTTTTGGGGGGGCGGTGCAAGTGCTTCTGTACTAGGTTGGTTCCACTTTTGTCCCCGCCGGCAATAAAAAACCACAAAAAACATTTTTCACTGTAAGGGGGGGTTGGGGGCGGCGGGGGTTTTCTGGGGAATCATGCCCCCGAACACCGGGGCCGCTTAATGTATCGGGTAGGAAAAAGGGCCCTTGGGCCCTTTTAAAAGCCTACCCGGAGCTGGTATTTCTGGTAGGCTATCCACAGTACTGATGTGGGCAGTGTGATGATCATCGCTTCGCCCGTGTCGAAACCGGGAGACTGGTGGGCCCGGGGGGCGTTCATATCATAAAGCTTTAGATAGGGTAAATAAGCTCTTTCTTACCTTTTTAAACATTAATGAAGGCGAAGGGTTACGCCAAAAAAATCAGGCGGAAACCCCCCCAAAAATCATACATGTTCCCCCAAAGGTCTTTTGCTTTTGCTTTGAGTAGGTATGCACATGCCCGACCAAACCCACATTCCATTTCTGAGACACAAAACCCGTCTTCTTCCTGAGGGGTTTATGTGCTGGCCCACCCCCAAATCTTGTTTTTACTTCCCTTAAAATTTGTTTTTTCCCAAAATTTAAAAAGGGGGAAACCTTCAGGGTTTTGGGAAAAATTGAAAACCCAGGTTAATCCAACTTGGGGCAAGTCTTTAATTCTTTTCCTGATATTTTGGGTGATTTCTTTGGGGATTTTTCCCATGATGTTCCCACACAGAAGCAGGTGTTTTTGGGGTTTTTTTAAAAAAAATTTTCCCAAAAAGGTTTTATGTCTTTTAATTAACTCAGATGTTGGCAAAAAAACCTATCAGAACCCTTCCAAAGACGGGACATTAAATTTTAATGGGTTTGTCCCAATTTTTTTTAAAAAAAAAGGGGAAAACCTAGTGTTTGGTAAACTTTTGCTTTGAAAAAAGTAATAAAAATGCCAAAAAAAAAATTTTCTCTCCATTTTTTTGAACTTTCCCAAAAGTAAAAAAACCTTTGGGGTTAATTTTAAATTTAAAACCTAAACGGGTAAGGGTTAAATTATGATTTCATGTTAGATAGTGAGAAAAACATGCTTTTTTTGGTTTAAAACTGTATATTTTTTTATATATATATATATATTTTTTATATTATATATATATAAAATTTTATAAAATATATTAATATTTTATTTTATTATATTAAAATTATAATTTGTTTTGTTTTTTAAGAAAATGGGGGCTCAAAAATAGGGTTGATTTTTAAGGGTTTAACAGTCCACGGAACCTATTTTCTGGTTTGACGAAAATGGGGAACCCAAGGGCCGATCCAAACAGAAAATAAATTTTCGGCATTGAAATAGTAAGTTTTTAATTTGCAAAAATTCGGTTTCCCAGTAGAAAAAAACATTTTACACAACCACAAAATTTCTCTACGTTATCTGTTGGTGCAAGGTTTTATTATTTTACCCCTTGCAATATGAAGTAAGGATTAAAACTTCCAGGGGGAAAAAATTGTCTCAATGTATTTTATTTTAGCTTTTTTTTTTTCCGGGTTTTATTTTTCCGATGAAAGGAACCTTTAAATGTTCCTCTGTGTTGTACTGCACAAATTCATCAAAAAATATTGAACAAAACAGATTTAAATTTCTCTGTATGGCTTCATGGGCAAGGAAAAGGGTTCTTTTTCCCATCCCATTTAAATTTTTGAATTGTACTACTTCCCAATTCCCCATTGAGTTTTTGTTTTATGAAGTTTAATCTGACACTTTTCTTTCCCCCCTTGTATAGTCTTCTGCTTTTGTAAATGTCCCAATAAAAGGGTTTTACCATTTCAGTAATTTATGGCATGTCGATGGGTTTTTGTGCCATAATGTTTTGACAGGAGAGGGTCCCCACCTCTGGGCCGTGAAACCTACTTGAGGATGGATGCGGGAATTTTCCCATGCAAAAAGGAGGGATGGCAGGCCCAATGGAGTAGCAATCTACATTCATTTCAGTGGGAGTTCCGAGAACAGCGGGAAGCATATTACAGGATTATCCCTTTAAAATTTTCTGGATGGGGGAAAGCCTTTTTAAAACTTAATTCCAAAATTGGGGGAAAAATTTTGTACAGGTTTGGCACGTGTTTAACTTTGGGCCCTTTGATTTATTGAAAAATTTGTGGCTGGGAAGGTAATTTGTGCTTTAATTTCCTGGAAATTTTATAAGTTATTTAAAAAAAGAAAAAAAAAAAAGGCGAAAACCCCCTTCACCCCATTTGTGATGTGATTTGGGAGGCTAAACAAATTCTGAGGGTTAACATTTTATTAGAGCTACTAATTTCTACAGAAAAGCACCATCTTTAATGCAGTGTTTTTCCTGGCACTCTATACTGCAAGTCAGTGGTGCATTTTGAGAAGCACTACAAGCAATCCAGATTGGTGGCCTTTTCCTCTTTTAGTGCATTTGGCTCATGGTGTTTTTTTTTTCAAAACATGATATATGTTAGGTATTGCATTTTTCGAGCACTTTCCTATGGGCTTTTTCTATAGGGCTAAAAACCCTCCCGAAAAAAAAAATTGGGCCCAAATTAAAAAAACAAAAAACCCTTAAAAAAGTCTAAGTGTAGAAAATATGGGTGACATGTATGATTTTTGGGCCCGGCACCAATTTTATTTCAAAAAATTAGTAGTGTTGGAAAAGTGCCTGGAATTATTAACCTGTTCTTTTTTGGGGTCATAGATTTAAACACTTTCAGCTTTCAAAGCCAAAAAAAGAGGTTCGGGGGGAACCCCCTTTAAAATAAAGGGCTAAACCGTTTCCGCGTAATGCCCCGGTTTTGCCATACTAGAGTCATAAATATCACGTCGGGGGGGGGGAGGTGAAATGGGCTCTGGGCTGCCACCAGCCCACTGTCCCTGCCTTCTTGGCATGCTTTCCCAGATGGCAGGGGCCCCAACTGGACGGGGGGGGAAACCCCCCATTTTCTGTCAGTGCAAGGGCCCCTCAGGGGGAAAAAACAGAGTCAATGAGTCCGGGGTCAAATTTGGTGCCGGTTTAAAGTAGAAGCCAAGAAACGAAAAACCAAGGGATGGTCAGAAAAAAAAAGCCGGGGTTTCCAACCCCAAAACGGGAGCACAGTACAAAATTTGGAGGCCCAAAAAACGAGGTCAGAAAACTAGGGGAAAACAAAATATTTAAAACCGAATCAACCCGGGAAAAAAACAAGGGAAAAACCCTTTGAAGGCCCCAGCCTGGAGGGACTTGGGGGGGTTTTTTAAAAGGGTACTGTGGACACCGCCCCCGCAGCTCATTGGTGCGGCAACCAGGCCCTTCCGAAATTTGGGCTTAGAGCTGTCATTCTGGCTCAGGGCAGACCTCTCCCCGGGTGTGGGCCGAAGGGCCAAGGGGGCTTTTAACCCCCACAGGGGCGTTTGCGTTAAAACAGGTGGAAGGGGGTGCCAGACAAAAAGTTTTCTGACAAAAAAATTTTGTTTGGGAATTTTTCGGTTTTTTGGGGGGTACCGCCTTCAGAATTCTCCACATTTAGGGAAATTTTAAAAGTGCCCCTTTGGGGGGCATTTAATGTGGTAATTTATGGTAGGGCGCCCCGCTCATAAATTGAACGCACAGGAAATGCCACGTTTTTGGGGCTGAAAAGGCCCGCAGATAACTGGTGCTGCCCTATTTTTGGAAGAAAGGGTTTGTGTTTTTTCACAAAATTTTATTTTTTTTCATTTTTGGGAAGGAAAGGTTTAGTGTCAACTTATTTTATTTGCTTTGTTTTTTTCTTCCCGGGAACAAAAGCAAAGTAAAGGTTTAAAATAGATATGGTTAAATTTTAGGGCTGTTTAAAGGGGGGGTTTCTGTTTGGCAGTGAATGTTTGGGGGGTTTGGGGACTGATTTTACTGTCCTCATTGAGAATTTAAAGGGAGCATTCAGAAAAATTTCTAATTTAATCATAATCTATTTAAAACCCCCTTGAATCAATTATGTTTTTCCCATTTTGGAATTTGGGCTTTAAAATTGTAAAGAACTTAAAGGGTTTTTTCTTGTTAGTATTTCATTGTTCAAAAATTATACAAAAAAAAAATTGTGAGCCTTTTTTGGTTATTGGGGTTAATATTTTGATAGTGTTCCCCCATGAAACCCCCTTTTTATCTTTGGGGGGAAAACATTTTGGGACGCCGGGTATTAGTTTTTAAAATACCCCCTGTAAATGTAACCATCGGATTGCTTTATCAGAATTTATTTTTTATTCCTATCTTGCTCACTTTGATATTGTATTGCTGTTTGGAAAATTTTGAACTCCCCTAACCAAACCCTACCAAAATTTTATATTGATTTTTTTTATATAAATTTTAGTTTTTTGTTTGGATTTTTTTTCCGATGCTTTTTACTTAAAATTCCCTGGCCGGGGGGTTAAATAAGGGGGGGTTTTTGGGGAGGTGGGGTGGAGCTGCAGGGCTCTGCGCATCATGCCTCTGAACACCTGGGCCGCTCTGCTAATGTACCTGGTAGGCCAAAGGCCTTAGGCCTTAAGCCTACCAGGAGCTGGTATTTCTGGTAGGCCATCCACAGTACTGATGTTTGGGGAGTTTTGATGGAAAATTACTTAAACGTCCGCCCGTTGGCCGACACAGAACTGGGTTTGGCCGGGGGGGTGTTTATATCATGGGGGGTGGATAGGGTAAGGGAAGCTCTTTCTTACCTTTTTAAACATTAATGAAGCCTGTTTAAACCCCTTTCCTACCCCCCTTTATGGGGCCCCCCATAGCTTTGCTAAAAACCCGCCCCAACCCCAACTATAAAGGGGCCCCATGGCCCCAAAACCCAACCCTGCCTGCTTACCTATATGGCCTCCTATAGCTACCTAAACTATGCCTACTTACCTATTTGGGCCCCTACACCCTAATTAAAGCCTGCTTGCCTATATGGGCCCTATATACTACCTTAACCCTGCCTGACCACCTGTATGGGTCCCTATAGCTACCTAAATCCTGTCTGCCTACCTATATGGACAGTGGAAAGTTTCTGTTGCTATGCTATAGAAAAAGTGAGCAGGCCATCTGCTGGTGGAGACTGGCAGCACAGGTTGCGTCTCAGGGAAGCTCAATGGATTCATACATTGGAAACTAGGGCACCGCAAGGTATGAATTATCGAAATGATCTTGCATATATATATATTGAGTAGTTTTTTCTGCTTCCTATTTGCAAATTTTAGTGAAAAAGTATGTAGTATATATATATATATATATATTAATATATATATATATATATATATATTATAATATATATTATATATATATAATTATACATATTACTAGTGTATCCAGATTTTTTGCTATGGGGTCTAGGCTTCTCTAGTTATTTTGATGCTTGCTGCTATAGTTAAAGAATCAACATGGCTTGTTCAGCCAAATATTCTGTGCACAGTCGTCCTTATTGGGGTCATTATCCTGCTTATCTCTGGACAAGTAGCATTAGCTTAATATCGAGTTTTTGTAGGGATTGTTAAGGCTTTTGAATTTATTACTGTGTCTTATTAAAATTTATATTTTAGTCACATGGACCTGAAGTATATTTCTGCATGTAGTTTTCCAGCCTCTCATCCAGCAAACCAGTAAGTTCTAATCTGCACTGAAGAGGAGCAAATACCTCGAAAAAGCTGTCTGTAGATGAACTTAACTAGTTTTGCTTAAGTCCTTTTTACATTGCAAGGCTTTTCTGAGCTACATGTTAATTGATGATAACTACATCCAATAGATGGCGGTGTGGAGCTCCCACCTCTTTCCCATAAGCCTTAATTTTATGCAAAAAAGCCAGTGAGGTACAAAAGGCAAATATTCCCCCCTTCTCATTCAATTTAGGGCATTTGTTGTTGTTTTTTATGTTTTCGTTGTAGTTTAAATTGTTTTTGAAATTTAGTTTATTTTTGGGAAAAATTATTTTATTTTCCCCCCTTTAACCTCCCTTTAAGTCCCCCCCAAGTGTTCACTGACCGAAAAAATTGTAAAACCCCAAAAGGCATGGGGGAAAGCGAAACTTTTTGGGTGGCTAACAATGTTTAGGGTGCTAATTGTTAAAAATTTCCCATTAAAAAAAATAAGTGTTACTTTTTAAGAAAAATTTTTTTAAGGGCTTTTTCATTTAAAACCCAAAAAGAAATGAGTGGTAAAAAAAGGCTTTTGCTTTAATCGACAAGGCGGGCCCAAAATGGGCCCAACCAACCTGAACCCAAAATGGGGGGGGGGGTTTAATTTTTTGCAAAAATTTTACTCAGTTTTGACTCATTTTAATTACACTGTTCTTTGAGGGCCTTTAAATTTTTAAAGTTTTGCTTTCTTTTTTTTTAATTTGCAAAAAAAGGGAAATTTAAAGAGGGGGGAAAAAACGTCTATTTTTGGGCCCCCATTTTAATGTTTTTTAAAATTTTTTATACGGTTTATGGCATGGGGGGGGTTAAAAGGAAGTTAAGGTTCCAATAGGAAACTCATCTGGTGCCCCCGACCCTTTTCTGACAACGGCCTTTTTTTAATCAAGCACATTTATTTTTTTTTGAAAATAAGTATTCTACCCAGTGCACATTGGAAAACCCAATTTAAACCTGGGGAAAATTTCCGGGCTCAAAACCGGAAACATATCCCTTTTCTCCCTCCTGATTCTTTTTTGTACTAAAACAATGTATGGCTGTGTTTTTTCCGTTTTTCTTCACCCTTATATATGTAAATTATTCCAAAGCCGGAGATTCATAATTGTGCTTATAAAATTCACAAAACTGTACTACCTTAAAAAAAAAAACAAAAATATTTTTCTTTCATTTAAATGGTGCTATCAAAATTGTTGTTTTAATATAAAAGCTTAAAGGAAAATTACATAGTTAATATTTACATTTTTTGGAAAAGGCCCGAAAAAAAAAAACAAGACGTCCAACCTTTCAGCCTATTTTGCAAAAATTTTTTGTTAAATTGTAAAAATAAATACTTTTAGTCATCCAAAATTTAAAAATTTACTTAAGACCCAATTTATTTAGTCATATATATAAAATTTTTGTCCCAAATATTCACCTAAGATCTAAAATTAACCCGGGGGCTCAAATGGGCCCCCCAAAAGGGTCCAATAAATTGTTTAATAGTTTTTATACCTTGGACCCGGGGCAATCCCTTTAAAATCACCCCAACTTTTTTTTTGTCCCCTTAAAATTTAAACCAACCGTTTTGTGCTTTTAAAACAAAAGGAACCGCCCCGATTATAAACCTAGCGTAGGGGGTTACGGGTTTGACGGGGGCCCCTTTTTTTGGTTTTTTGTTTGGTGGGGAATTCCCTTGAACTTTTAAGGGCTTGCCCCCAAAGCAAGGGTTTTCGGAGGTTTTTGGGGGGGCCCGGTTTGTGGTTTTTCGGGACCCGGCCCTGAAAAAACCGGGGCAAAAAATTAAAGGTAAAATTTGGTGCTCTATGGAAAAAACCCCCTTGCTTTAGCCCCCATTTGAAAGGGGTTTTCCCCCCGGCGGTTTTGTAAACCGGCCGACCGGCGAAAAAAACCTTGAAAAATGCAAAATTTTTCCGTCCGGTTTCCGGAAAAACGGCGTGTCATCTCAAAATGGGAGGAGGGGGGGGCGGGTTCCCCGGGCCCCATCCGTTTAAAAGGAAAACCCACCCGGTATTTGCCTTTTGCCGTTTTTAACGGGCCTTCGGTTTTTAAATTGTATCTTTTTTACCTAGCAAAAGTTTGGCTTTTATTATATTTTCCTAGCATAATTTTTCCCCCCACAAAACAGCTAGGGAAAATTGTGGTTTTTTACATTAATAAAAAAATATTAAAAATTTTTTTTTGGGGGTAGTTTACGGGTCATATATTTGCCATAAGAAACATTTTTAAGGAAAATTTCCCGGGACTCGGGAAAAAAATATGAAAACCGTAAAAAGAAAATGGGTTTTTTTTTGTTTTTTTTTGGTAGTTATATTTGGACAGTTAACCAAATCAAATATTTGTTCCTTTGGTTTTGTGTAGTTTATTGGGTTCCCTGTGTTTTAAACCTGACTTTTTAATTAAGGGCTTTTTCCAGTTGGACTCTTTTCTAAAAAATTTTTTCTCTTTTAAAATTTGGGTTTGGTTTCCCCCACGTCCACTCCCCCCCTTTTTCCTTTAAATTTTAGTTTTATTTTTTTCATCCCCGGGTTTGGTTTTAATGGTTTTTAAGCCCCCGTAAATTTACCATAAAACCCCCCCTGCAGACGGTTTTTGCCCGTGAAAAAGTAATTTTTTTCTCTACTCCCCAAAAACTTTGTACAAAAATTCGGGTTGAAGAAAAATGCCCCCCAAAAAAAATTTTATTACTTAGTTTGCGGGAAATTGTAAAATTTAAAGGGTTTTAAATTTCCCTTTTTTAAAGCAGGGGGTCTTAGAAAAATTTCCCCTGCTAAAAGACAATTTTTTGTAAAAATTGTAGAGGCAATGGTCCCCAATAGGGGTATGGGTTTTCTTTTGGTTTATGGCAAAACTTTACGGCTAGTCCCCCCTAGTCCAAATTTTGAACGGGAAAAAGGTGGTTTTAAACGGGAGAGTTAATTCTCTTTCTTTCCCAATTTGGGGGGCCCAAAACATTATCAAAATTATTTTCAAATGGTGTTTTTTGCAAAGTACATTTTGGTACCTTGATTTTTGTACGGATTTTGTTTCCCAGAAGGCGGTTGAAGAACCGAAAGGGTTGGGGTACCCAAAAAATTTTGTTTTTCCAAAAAGGAATAATGAAATTTGAGTTAACCCTAACCCAGAAAGGGGAATATTTCCCCTTGGGGAAAAAACCATTTACTCTGTTTCCCCAAAAAAGGGGAAAGGGGTGTTTTCCCCTTTTAAATTTTTGCTCCTAAAAGGGAGCTAAGACTTTTTTTTAGGGGATGTCGTACCCTCCAATTGAAAAAAGAAATTTTCCCATTTTTTGGTTGAACAAAAAATAATTTGGGGTTAAAATTTTTACTTAGTGATTTCATCCAAAACATCGAAAAAACCCAACCCAAAACCCTTAAAATTGCATTTAAAAAAAATTTGAAATATTTTTAAAATTTTGGGGGATGCCTTTTTTTCAAAAAAAAAGGGGGTAGGGTGTGGAGATTCGAAATTCCCTTTTGGGCCTCCCAAAAGCAAATTGAGGATTTTTTACACCCAAAATAGGGGGGCATTTTGCTTCTCAATCCTTTTCTGTTTGCCTTGTGATTAAAAATCTAACCCAAAACCCCAAAATGCTACATATTAAAAAAGAGAATATCCCTTTAAATGGGGTTATAAATGATTTAAAATAACCAGTACAAATCCCTGACATAAAAAAAAATACAATAAGGGACATTAAATAAATTTTTTGAACTTGTTTTTAAAATTTTTAAACTTTTAAGGAGTTGGGGGGGCCAAGAAGGGAGGGTAAAACCCTTTTTTTTATTGCATTTTGGTTGCGCTCAGGAAGGCTGTTGGAGGGTGGCTAGGGTGCTGGGGCAGACTTGTTAGAGCTTTTTAGGCAGAGAGGGAGGGGGGGAGGTTTTTCCAACCCAAAATTCCGGGTCTCTGTGCCTTTTCATTTCCCTTTAAAGCACGGGTGAAAAAAATTTGGGGAGCGGGGCCCTTCTGCCTGAAACCCTTTTTTAGTCCCTACTTCCCCCTGTTTTTAAAGTGCCAAACTGGACTGCCACCTTTTAGCAAACTTTTATTATTCCTGGGGGGCGAGTTTCACCTTTAAGGTAACGAAATAGCATTTGCCCCTTAAAAAAAGTGCTTTTTTTGGTGAGCTTGTGGGACCCATAGGGGCACAGAAAAGGGAGGCCATTTAACGGGGGAAACAAAAACTACATTCTACTGAATTGGATTATGCCCTTTCCTGTAAAGTCCAGAAAAAAACCCGCTGCCTAAAGTGTCTGACCCAAAAAGGGAACCAGCACGGAAACTGGGGGTGTGAAAATTGTGAAAGTTTAGGGGCCAAAAAAATGTAAACATTTCCGGGGTCCTACTGCAAAATGAAGTCCCAAATGGGGGAAAAAGGGTCCCGTGTTTTTCCCTTTTAAAAAATAAAATAAAAGAAATGACTTCTGTATTGGCCCTTTTTTTCCCCAAAAGCTTTAAAGATGGGGTTTTGAAGAGCTCTCAGCTTTTTCAAATTTTCCCAACCCCTGTTTAACCAATGGGTTTTCTTTTTTATTTTTAAACCCCTTTTTTTTAAAATTTCCTTTTATTGGTTTTTTGGGACTGCTTTTTTATTAAGAAATTGTGATAGGTTTTTTTTTCTCCCACCCTCCCAAGGGGTTAGTAACTTTGTATAAAAAAACCTCATTTTTCTTCCTTTTGATTTTGTAAAACATTTGCATCTGAGGAAGTGCCGGGGCCCCGAAACGCGTTTTAACGTTACCAAAAAACCCCTTTAAGGGCCCCACCTTTTATTCTTTTTTTTGGGGGGGAAAAATTTAAAGTAAATATTTTTTTACCCAAAAGGGGTTTTTCCAAAAAGGGAATTTACCCCAAAAGGACGAGGGGGCCCGGCCCGGGTTTTTTCTGTGTCTGTTCTTTTGAGTCAGAAAATGTTGAGTACTTATTTAAAATTAGTTTGAGACTCCCCTTAAGAACAAAGTTAAAAGTATAATACCAAAAAATTTTTCCCAAAAAAGATTTGGCAAAGAAAGAAACTTTGATTAAAATTCCCCCTTTTTTAATTTTTCCCTTTTATTAATAGATTTTCCTTTACCCGGGCCCTCTTGTTAAACCTGCCCTGAGTCTGTGCTGGGGGGGTTAGAAAAAATAAAAGAGCTGGTGGGCCATGTGGGGCCCTCTCTATTTCCCCTCTATGGGAGTTGTGGAACTATCCCAGTTGGCTACTCTCATTTCAACGGGATAAAAAAAATTTTATTGGGGAAAAAACCCCTTTTAAATTTTATATGCAAAAACTTGTTTTGTTTAAATCCTAGCTCAGTGGAGATTTATTAAAACTGCTACAAAGAAAAAATGGAGCAGTATTTAAAACTTTCAAGCAAAAAAATTTTCCCAAAAGGGAAACTTCGGTACATGGCCGGATTAGTTCTATGAACAAATTTTAAAAACTTGAACCCTTCCAATTTTTCCCTACTCCCTGGGTTTTTCTGCCCCCTTTAAACCCTTTCATTTATGTTTTTTGGGGGTGCGAGAGTAAATAAATGGGTTTCCTGGGGGAACAAAATCCAACCCATTTCTTTAGAGCCCCGGAGGTTAGTTGGGTTTTAAAATGTGATTTTAGTTGGTAAATAAAAGGGGGGGGGGGGGGGGGGGGGGGGGGGGGGGGGGGGCGGGGGGGGGGGATTTTTGTTTTCCTTTAAAATTTAAACTTTTCCAAATTTTAACGCAAAGGCTTTTTCCTTTGTTTTTAGCAGTCGCTTTTAAAGGGGGGATAAATCCCAAAAGTTAAGGGTTTTGTTAACCCATTTTATTTGGGAAAAAAAGCATTTCGCCGGGTTTTTTGGCCCCTTTTTATGGGGGAAACCCACACCCTAATTCCCATTTGCCCTTAAAGCCCCTTATAGAGAACTTTGTTTTACGCCTCATCTGCCCCGGGTAAAAATTCCCAAGGGTTTTTGGACAGGTAAATTTTCCCTTTGGTCGTTATATTAGAAGAAAGGGGGGGCCCATCCCGGGGGGCCCGGTTTGGGCCGCCCCCCTTGCCCTTGGAAATTTACGCCACCCCAGTACGCCGGGGGTGAACTTTCCCCTAAGAGGCAGAAAGCTACCGGGGGGTTAATTGCAACCTTGCAAGGCAAAATTTTAAAAAACCAGTTTTTAATAAAAGGTGTTTTGTGACACCAAACCAAAAGTGCGCCCCCAAAAAACCCTTTTGGGAAAAACCCTTACGGGGGAAAATTGGGGTTTCCTATACAGATTTGCAGAACGTTTGGGTATGCAAACCCAGCGCTTTTGGCAGTTTTAAAAGAGCTTTTTTCAAAACACCCGATTTTTAAATCAATTTAGGTTTACAATGCAAACCTTTTCTTTTGTCTCGGGTTAATAAAAAAATTTTGCCCCACAATAAAATTGTTTATAAAGTGTTTTGCAAGAACTCGGCTTGCTGTTATTTAAATAGGAATCTTTGTTGTTTTCTTACTAAAAGGAGGGAACATTTGTTTTGGGCCCAGTAATAACACAAAATTTTTAAAAGTTAACACGGGTTTAACTATAAAAACTTCAGGGGGCCTCTGCATTCTAATATGCCATGTACCTTTTTGTAAAATTGTTACCATGATGGGGTCAGTTTTTTAAAATTCCAAAAAAATAAAAAAATGAAATTTCCTTTCCCAATAAACAGCAAAAAGAGATCTTGAAAGTCACGAGAAACTGATACACAAAATAATTAAAAAGGGGGTGATTTTTTAACCCCCCGTTTTTAAAAAAAAAAAAGCTTTTATTTTATGAAGCAAAATATCCCCTTTTTTAAAATTTAAAATTTTTCCAAATTTGGTTTTGTTGCAACCCTATTAAATTTCCAAGATTAAAAAGTTCTTTTCTTTTTGGGTTTAAAAGTTATATTTTAAACAATTTTTTTATGTCGGGAGCGGTATTTTAAATTTTCCCTAAAACCTTTACCCATTTTCCTGAAAAAACCAAAAAAATTACTGGGAAAATGTTGTGGGGTATGATGCCCCAAAAAAAACCTTCAAAGGGTTAGGATTTTAAAAAAGACACAGTTAAAAATGTTGTTTTGGGGCACCGGGGAAAAATTTTAAGTTTAGAATAGTTGTTATGTCCGTATTTGGAGAATTTTTTTTAATTTTCTGTTTTTCATTTTCACCCTCTAGGATGGTTTATGAGGTGCTTTACAAGTTATTCTTACCCCTCCCATGCGGGCCCAAATTTGGGTAAGGAAACTAGATTTTTTCCAAGTTTTACCCAAAGTTAAGTGGGGGCTAATTTATGGCTTGCCGTAAAACTTTCCCTTGGGGGGGGTTGTAAAGGTTATGTAGTGTGAGTGTGGTGGGGTTTAGGTTTTTTACCTAGTCCAAATGGGGAAGGGGTTTTTACTGAAATCACATTTAGGTTTCTTTTTTTCCCCCCTTTTTTCCAGAAAAAGGCCATCCCAAAAGGGGTTTCCCTAATCTATAAAAAAGTAATTTGGAAAGGGGTTGGGGAACAATATCAAAAAATAGGGCTTTCAGGGAGAGGATTCGGGAAGGGTTTTTTGGTTTCCCCCAAATTAAAAAGGGGCTTTTAAACCCTAATGATTTTTAAATTTGTTTTTTTTTTTTGGGGGCCCCTTTTAAGGCATTCTATTTGTAAAATTTTAAAAGAGTGTTTTTGTACAATGATTTGTTATCATCTCAGCCCTTATACATACTCTAAGCATGTTGACCAGATGACAATTAGATGAAAAGAAACAATCTCAACAAGACATATTTACTGGGAGATATTTTTGAGTCTATTAGTTTGTTTCCATACTCAAAATAGAAAAAAAAAACAACAAAAGAGAGAGGAGCGCTCCCTGGTGAAATAAATCTTGTTGTATGGATAAAATATACAGGTGAATAATGTACTCACCTGTCAGGGTTGTGCATCCAGCTTGGCACAACCCACCGCTCGCTTACAAACAATATATGATGTATAATTGTAGACCGCTGTTAGTTTCTCACGCCCCACACCCCTTGGTTCCAGTGGAGTAAATGTATGTATTCAGATTACAAAGTTTCCTGGATTCCACCAGTTTTCTAGAAGTCCGACTTTGTCAGGTTCATCTTTGTTTCCATATTAAAATAGCCTGCATTTAGTCTGTTTTACATGTAGTTGTATCCATCAACCACCTTTTTTGAAAATTCAGAAAAGTATATTGGAAGCCACAAATGTTTATGACATTTTGCTTTCTTAGATTTCACAAGTTACGTCTCTTTCTAAGAAGTAACCTTATCCCTTTTGAGCTGTATTTCACAAGAAAATGTACATTTTATACAAACCTTTGTACTTCCTTGTATTGCTCTATTACCAGAACATTCTGCATTGTCCACTTTTAAGGTTTCTTTGTTAAAGGGGTTTTCTCGCTACAAACATCATATCTGTAGTGATGGAAATAGTAAAAATAAGCACCTTTGCAACTAGTTTTACCTAAATCATTAGTATTACCTAAATCATTTAGTATATCAGCTATTAGCTAATCTGTGTTTGTCTAGAGCTATTTTTGCAGCCTGGGGTCGGACATGCCCCCTATGGCTGTCCTGTGCTCACTGTGCTCACTCTTCTCTGAGCTGTGAGAAACAGGCTGTAAAGGATCTGGGGAATTACTGAGTCTCTTTAGCTGCTAGATTCACTCCTCCCACCTATATAATACATCCTTATACACTCTACTCCCCCAACTTATATAACACACCCTTATACTCTCTGCTCCCTCCACCTATATAACACACCCTTATACATTCTGCACTCCCCACCCATATAATGCACCCTAATACACTCTGCTCCCCCCACCCATATAACACACCCTTATACACTCTGCTCTTCCCACTCATATAACACACCCTTGCACACTCTGCTCTCCACCCATATAACACACCCTGATATACTCTGCTCTCCCTACCCACATAACACACCTTTATACACTCTGCTCCCCCCACCTGTTTAACACACCATTATACACTCTGCTCTTCCCACTCATATAACACACCCTTATACACTCTGCTCCTCCCACACATATAACACACCCTTATACAATCTGCACTCCCCACCCATATAACACACCCTTATACACTCTGCTCCCCCACTTATATAACACACCCTTATACACTCTGCTCCCCCAATCCATATAACACACCCTTATACACTCTGCTCCATTCACCTATATAACACACCCTTATACACTCTGCTCTACCCTCTTTTTTCAGGCAGAAGGTAGAGCAGTTTGCATTTCTCACATTTGTTTCATTATTTCAGGCTGCATTTATAACTGTTTACAGCAATACAGGTGTTCTAGTTACAAGGATTGCTTGTGGAACATGGGAGGGAGGTGACACACACAACTCTCCAGGCATGAGAACTGACCATTGCAGGATTTGAACATCTAAGGTAGCAAAAAAGCTCAGTTGAATGCAAAAGCCTGTAGTGAGAAAACTCCTTTAACTATATGTTGCTAAGTTGTCTCCATAGGTGTTAAGAATGGCTTTACTCCTCATGTTTGTTCAATCTTACTTCTGCCATAAATCAATATCTGACTATAAACAAATCTCAATTTTTAAACAAAATTTGTTTTTAGCTGCAGCATTCAATGCTGATTTATATTAATACATTTGTTTTTCTAATATTTAAACTCTGAAGGTGACTTGTATGAACGGGGATGCGCCAGATATCTGGCGTTTTTTCAGTCTGATATCAGGCGCAGCCCTGTTCATACATTTTTAACTCCCCAGCACGCCAATCCTGGGTTCATTAAATAGCTCCTATGGCGCTTTGTATTGCACCCGATCTTGGAGAGCGTGCGGGGGACAGGGCGCACTAGAACTGTAGCTAAGCTACATATTTGTAGCTTCGCTATGGCATTTCTAGGCGCATTACAACTGGGACAGGGATACCACTTTGAAAGTGGTATCCCTGATCCAGAACTGTTGTCCGAGCGCTAGAATGCACCTGACTTAGGACCTGCTGTACAGCGGGTTCATAAATCAGACGCATTCTATGCCATTAATATGCACATGAAATTTGGCGTGTTAATGCCAAATTTCATGCATGTCACCCTCAATCCCCTTTCCAGCCTCAGATTTTAATTCTAAAATCCAGTCTGCATGGAGTCACCCCTAGGGAGACCGTGTGAGCTGATTGTAGACAAATTTATTATTGTGTTAAATAATGGCTGTATGCAGTAAAGGTGAAAGGAATCAGAGGTAACAGAAAAATTCACACTATGTCTCATATAAAGATTTATGACAAAATTAAGTAAAACAGAACTTTGAATTTTATTTTAACTAGATACACAAGCGCAGGGTAATCAAGTTATATGTTCAGGTTTAGGGCATATTTACATGCACAATTTCTGTAGCATTTTTTGATACAACTTGTGTCTGTAAACTGAATTTTTTTACCTCCAATTTTTCACACATAATTGCAGAAACTGCCACAATAATGTCAAGTATAAATACATTACAAACTGAAAAATGACATTTTGATATTGTTGTACTCAAATAAAATGGCTGATTATGGTAATTTGTCTGTTACTCACTACTGTGTATGTATGTATATATGTATGTATGTGACAATTTATAATCTGCATACTTACTGTCACGGGTGGTCCCGCAGCCGTGGGTCGGGCTGCAGGCACACCCGTGTCTGGCCCGTGCCCCCTGCTCCAGGGACGAGTGGCGCCGCGGTCCGCAGGTCGGGCCGCAGGTGTACTCGCCCCCCGAGCGTTTCCACTTACCCAGCCACACTCCTTTCCCCGTGCGGCTCTCTGCCGGCTGCAGTACGCGCTCGCGCCACCTAGTGCGCGCGCGGTACTTCTTTGAAATTTAAAGGGCCAGCGCACCAGTAACTAGTTATTGCTGGCCGCTGGTCCTGTATAAGGTTACCACCCCGGTACTTCCTTGCCGGATCTATTGTGCCCCTAGCCTTTAGAGAAAGCGGTCCCAAGTGCGTCCTAGTCTTCTTCGGTGTTCTGACCCTCTTGCTACGTCTCTTGACCTCGAACCTTTGCCGCCTGCCCTGACCTTACCGCCTGTCCCCGACTACATCTACGCCTCACAATTTGGTACCACGCTCACCCTTGGCTGCCTCCGCAAGCAAGTCACGTCAGTGGAAGCAACCTGGTAGTTTCCCGCCGCAGCAAGTCCATTCCGCTTTGCGGCAGGCTCTGGTGAATATCGGGTTCTACTTAGACTCCGCTCCCTGGCATGGCTTACACCATCGCTTGCAGTGGTCCTGCGGATCCACTACCGCTGTCCGTAACACTTACTGTAACAGAGGGGAAAAAAACACAACAGGTTCACCATTTTACTTACTGGATGTCAACCATGGCTCTTTCAGTCCATCAGCCACAGTCTAGCTAATGGGTTGCCCCTAAATGGCCATGTATAACGAGCTGTTGGAAGATTGTACTATAAACCAGTAATAGAATAATGTAAACAATTAAATAAAAAAAATACATATATGATAGCAAGAAACTCATAATATCTGTCTTGAAGGTCTTCAGTATGATTTCAGTCAAAAATGAAAACATCACCATGGGCGACACGTAGGACCAGGACTGTTCCAGTATTCTGGTGTATTTTGAACCAAAAAACTGTTGTAGACTTGTCCAACGGATGCATGAATAGTCGTACAACAAAGATTAATGAAGTTTGCACTAGACACAGCACTTTAGAATGCGCCAATAGTGTGCCAAAGTTTGGCACAAAACCCCCATACAAATCCATACCATTACTGGGACAAAGTTTGGCGCATAACACTATGTGCCAATGTTTGGCACCTAACACTCTTTCATACATACTGTCATATTCTACACTCCCCTACATCGGTTTAGAATAGGTGTGTCAGTGCCAAATTTCATGCATGTCTCCCTATGTTCTTACATTCTTATATTAGTACCTCTGTAGCTCTCATTGTCACCATATGTACAGTATTTTTGCAGATCTCATTTTCATTTGTTACATCATCAGCTGTTTGTCTTACAATCTTCTAACCTGTAAAATCAATAATTGCTCTATCACCCCAAGCCCATTTTAATGATATCATGCTGTGTCAACAGGAAAATAGCTCATGTAGTCACTTTGTCATTACACTGGCTGAAATGTGTTGTATCAACAATGCAATAGTTTGCAACCACCATTTGCTGCCTGTTTAACACTTTGCAACTTAATCTTAGAAAATTGGTTTTCAAATGAGTTTTATATGTGAGTGTATATTTAAATTGTATGTGTATCCATCTAACTTCAGTGTGATTTTACATTCTTAGTTTCCTTTTCAGTAATTAGAGTCCTCTCCTAAAGTGAGAACGGAAAAGAATAGGATGCCATCAAGAAACTTGTTTACGTACCATAATAGGTCTCATATGAAAGCAAGGTTTGCGGTTTATTTAAAGTATCATGATAATGTGCCCCTTCACTTCATAAAGGCTTATTTCATTTAAGAAAATGATCTTGTGACTGCTGCTTAGAAGATGCTTTCCAGTATGTTTAAAGATGGAACAATTCAGAAAATTAAAAGATACAAAATAACACAAATTCCTTCCACCTCCCTCCTTTATATACATAAATTGTTAGAATTTCCTTAAAACAACAAGCATGTACCATTGTAGCTACCCATCAAGCACAGTACAGCTATCTAAACTTGACTCTATTTACTTGAACAAAACTTTGTTTCAGTTGTTTCCACAGCAATGCTCTATGCATTGCTGGGATCTGTAGAAATATCAGCCCTAGAAGCCCCACATATAGTGTTGATATGGTAGACCTTAATTTAATATTATTGCAATACCCCTTTAATGTTCACATGTATGTAAAAGCATTTAGCCCCTAGCGTAAGTGTGTGGTAGGAACACTGGAGTAAGGGATTCCACTGGGATCAGTAACTGAGAGTGGTTACAATTTGTGTTCTATACTGTATAATAGTGTGAGATCACAGGATACAAATCAATGACAGATATAATAATAATATTAATAATCTTTATTTATATTGCGCCAACATATTCCGCAGCACTTTACAATATAGAGGGTATAAGCACAGACAAAATACAGACATTACACAGTGAGAGCTACTTACAGATCAGACACAAGGTGTGAGGGCCCTGCTCGCAAGAGCTTACAATCTATTAGGGATATTAGAGATATTATAAAAAACTACATGAATGTCTAAATGTTAAAATCACAGGGTGTTAGAACCTGTTTTCTAATAAGTAAGTTTCTAAGCAATAATGCTGATTCTTAGGAGACAAGCATTGGCCTGAATTCAGTTACAAATAGCTATGCAGGTGTTTTCTTTATAGTAAAAAGCAGCGTTGTAATTTGGATTCAGGTCAAAGTCAAATGCCACCTGAATCTAAACGATTCTATTCAATTCATAAGTCATCAAAACATCGACCATAACCCTCTTCCAGAGCTGTCATCAGAGTTAGGGTTCTTAGCTCATTTAAAAGAGTTAAAGGGGTTGTCTCACTACAAAGATTGTCATTCAAATTAAAGATCTTCAAAAAACAAGCACGTTTGCAATATATGTCAATAACAAATCTCCTACTGATTTCTAGATAACTTGTTTTTAGTGGCTTCAGAGGCTGCTGAGGTCTCTATAGTCACCGACCTGCTTGTTCTCCCTGATAGGCTGTATCTCCGGCATCTTATCACAACAGGTCGCGTCGGGAGCGAGCACACAAGTTTAACTATCTCCTGTCCTTTCTCTCTCTGTCCTCGCTCTGCCTGCGGCACAGCTCAGTGATTTAGAGCAGGCATACTAGCAGCCCCTGTCAGTTCCCCTGCTGCCTTATCTGTGTCTCAGCCTAATTATTATTCACTGCTGTTAACTATTTCCTGCTGGTCTCATTCAGCTCTGAGTCTGCCTAATTAGCATTCACTCTCCTGTTTACCTAACCAGCTTCACTGCTGAAGTGAATGATTCAGGCAGGAAATAGTCAACAGTCAGTGAATAGTAATTAAGCAGACACAGACAGATGTAGCACTGAGATAACTCCATGCAAATACAACACATCAGAGATTATTTGAATCGCTTCCCCCCTGCTCAATTCCCTGTGCTGGGAACCCCTGGCCCGGGTCATGTATGGATGTATGGGGAGAGAAATATGTGCTGTGTACACGGTGGATACTATTGAATAGTGAGCAGCAGGGGAAAGAAAACTCTGTGATCTGAGATGTTCTCCCTTCCAATGCTGTTAGCATCGGGAGCGAGCGCAGCAGCATGACGTCACCTAGATGAAGGGAGGGGGGAGAGGACTCCAGGAAGCCAGTGCTCCCGCCCATGATTTCAAAACTACAGCTCTTAGGACAGCACCAAGATAGGATGAAATCCAGTCGTGAGACAACTCCTTTAACTTACTGCTCTGTGGCACTTATTGAACGACCCTTTGTTTTTGTATGTAGGCATTGTTAAATGTCACCAATTCCTGACACTGCAGTTTTGGTAACAACACTTTTTTTTCATCCCTGCTTTCAAAAGCCAAAGCTTTTTTTTCTGACGACCTAGCTATATGAAGACTTGTTTCTTTGCTACATGCGGTTGAAACCAGAAGTTTACATGCACTATATAAAAAGACACATATACATGCTTTACTGTCTATCTGACATGAAATCAGAATAAACCTTACCTGTTTTAGGTCAATTATTTATATTTGCCAAATGCCAGAATAATGAGAGAGTGAGAATTTTTAAGGCATTTGTAATACTTTCTGCAAAAGTTTCCATACATTTCATTAGTATTTGGTAGCATTGCCCTTAAACTGTATTACTTGGGTCAAACGTTTTGGATGTCCTTCCACAAGCTGCTCACAATAGTTGTTAGGAATTTTGACCCATTCCTCCTGACAGAACTGGTGTAACTGAGCCATGTTTGTAGGTCGCCTTGGTCGCACCTATGTTTTCAGCTTTGCCCATACATTTTCAATAGGATTGAGATCAGGGCTTTGTGATGTCAACTCCAAAACATTGGCTTGTTTATCCTTAAACCACTTTGTCACCAGTTAGCAATATGCTTCAGGTCATTGTCCATTTAGGAGACCCATTTCCCCCCAACCTTTAACTTCCTGGCTGATGTCTTGAGATGTAGCTTCAGTATTGCCACATAATCTTTTTTCCTCATGATGCCATCTATTTTGTGAAGTTCACCATTCCCTCCTGCAGAAAAACAACCCCACAACATGATGCTACCACCCCTATGTTTCATAGTTGGGATGGTGTTCTTAGGCTTCCAATCTTTTTCCTCCAAACATAACAATAGTTATGTTTGGAGGAATGACTGGACATGTCTCCAAAAATGTAGGTTCCTGTGTGCATTTGCAAACACTAATCTGGCTTTTAAATGTTTCTTCTGGAGTAATGGCTTCTTCCAAGCAGAGGGACCTTTCAGCCCATATTAATACAGTACTTATTTCACTGTGGATAATAACACAAACTTACCAGCTTCCGCCAGCATCTTCACAAGATCTTTTGCGTTTGTTCTTTGGTTGATATGCACATGCCGGACCAAAGCACATTAATCTCTTAGACAAAAAACCCCGTCTCCTTCCAGAGCACAATGATGGCTGGACAATCCCATCTTGTTTGTACTTGCATGTAATTGTTTGTTCAGATGAACAAGGCACCTTCAGGTATCTGGAAATTTGACCCAAGGATGATTCAGACTTATGCAAGTCCACAAGTCTCTTCCTGATATCATGGCTGATTTCTTTAGATTTTCCCATGATGTTACAAACAGAAGCAGCGAGTTTCTGGTGTGCAAAAAAAAAAAAATACATCCACAGGTGTGTCTCTAATTAACTCATATGTTGACAGACATTATGTCATCATATGGGCTGTCCCAAATTGTTTAAAGGCATAGTAATCCTAGTGTATGTAAGCTTTTGACTTTGCAGAAAGTAATAAAAATGCCTTAAAAATGATCTATCTCATTATTCTGGCACTTGGTAAATATAAATAATTGTGGTAATCCAAATTGACCTAAAATGGGTTAGGTTTCTTCTGATTTCATATCAGGTAATGAGGAAATCATGCATATGTGTCTTTTTATGCAGTGTATGTAAACTTCTGGTTACAACTATATGTAAAGTGTATATATATTTATTTTTCTTTTTTGCCTAACCCCTTCATGTAAGCGTACATTCAAGTCATGTAGGGGTTACGTCCTGTTGATCGGGCAAACTCACAGCGTGCAAACTCACAGCTGTACCCTCTGGACATAGATGGTCATGATGAGTGACAATCGCCATGGAGCCAAGTACAAAGCAGTACAAAGCAGTTCTACCTTGTACTGCTGTCTTTTGTATCAGTGATCTGAACATCACTAAGTTTTAGTACCTTAGGGTGTCCAAAAACCTGTAATGACACTTAAAGAAAATCGTAATGAAAATAAAAACCAAGGGCCACATATATGAAAACTGTCTAGGTCTAAAATTCACTTTGTTACCCATCGCAACCAATCAGAGCACCCCTTTCATTTTTCCAGAGCACTATAAAAAATCAAAGGTGCCCTCTGATTGGTTGCTATGGGCAACAAAGTGAGTTTTAGACCTAGACAGCTTTCGTACATGTGGCCCCAAATGTCCATTAGATGCTTCTTCTATTCTGAGGCTTGTGTTTGAGCCACATAGCACACTACAGCCACATATGGGATATCTCTAAAAAGGACAGAAACTGGGGAATCAATATTAAGTTGTATTTCCCTGGTCACATCTACCGTGTTCCAGTGAGTAATGGCTAAAAATTGAAAATCTGCAAAAAAAGTGACATTTTTAAATTTGACCTCCACATTGCGTTAATTTATATGAAGCACCTAATTACATAGTTACAGAGTTACATAGTTTGTCAGGCCGAAAAAAGACATACTACCATCCAGTTCAGCCCATTTGTTAAAGTGTTGCTAAAGTGTTAAAGTGTTGATCCAGAGGAAGGCAAAAACCCCCATGAGGTAGAAGCCAATTGTCCTCATGTTATGGAAAAAATTCTTTCCTGACTCCAATCTGGCAATTGGAATAAATCCCTGGATTAACGACCCCCTCCAGAATCCTAGTCACTATAACTTGTTATATTACATCTAGAAATATATCCAGACCCTTCTCCAGAATCCTAGTCACTATAACTTGTTATATTATACCGCTCCAGAAATGCATCCAGGCCCTTCTTGAACTCTGTTAGTGAATTCACCATGACAATTTCCTCTGGCAGAGAGTTCACCGCTCTAACAGTAAAGAATCCCTTTCTATGTTTATGTAGAAACTTTCGTTCCTCAAGACCTAGAGGATGCACCCTTGTTCTAGATACAGTCCTGGGTATAAATAAATCTTTAGCAAGATCTCTATATTGGCCCTTAATATATTTAAACATATTTATTATGTCCCCCCGAAGCCGTCTTTTCTCTAAACTAAATAACCCTAACCTTGCTAATCTTTCGGGATATTGCAGTGCACCCAGTCCTTTTATTATTTTTGTTGCCCGCCTTTGTACCTGTTCAAGCTCTACAATGTCTTTCCTGTGCACTGGTGCCCAAAACTGTACACAATATTCCATGTGTGGTCTGACGAGTGACTTGTATAGTGGGAGAATAATGTTCCCATCATGTGCATCTATGCCCCTTCTAATGCACCCCATGATCCTATTTGCCTTGGCAGCTGCTGTCTGACAGTTTACTGTCCACCAAGATTCCCAAGTTCTTCTCCATGTCGCTTTTACCCAGTGTTTTTCCATTTAACATGTAATGGATTTTTCCTCCCCATTTGCATAACCTTGCATTTATCTGTATTAAACCTCATCTATCACTTCTCTGCCCAGGCCTCCAACCTATCCAGATCCCTTTGTAATAACACATTATCCTCTATTGTGTGGATTCCTTTACAGAGCTTAGTATCATCTGCAAAGATCGATATTCTACTGTGCAATACCTGTGTAAGATCATTTATGAAAATATTAAAGAGGATAGGGCCCAATACTGAGCCCTGTGGTATCCCACTAGTAACAGGGATCTAGTCTGAGTATGTACCGTTAATTACCACCCTTTATTTTCTATCAGTGAGCCAGTTGCTTACCCACTTGCACACATTTTCCCCCAGTCCAAGCATTCTCATTTTACTTACCAACCTTTTATGTGGGACAGTGTCAAATGCTTTAGAAAAATCCAAATATATGACATCCAGTGCCTCACCCCGATCCTTTCTGGAACTAACTTCCTCATAGAAACTGATGAGATTAGTCTGACAGGACCGATCCTTCATAAATCCATGCTGTATAACGGCGTTATACAATTATTTTAGTGAGATACTCCAGGATAGCATCTCTTAGAAAACCTTCAAACATCATACCCACAACAGAGGTTAAGTTTACCCGCCTATAGTTTCCAGGATCACTTTTTGACCCCTTTTTGAATATTGGCACCACATTTGATATGCGCCAATCATTTGGGACATAACCCGTTATTATACAGTCCATAAATATTAAAAATAGGGACTTATCTATCACATTACTTAACTCCCTTAGGACACGTGGGTGTAAACCGTCAGAGCCTGGGGATTTGTCTATTTTAATCTTCCTAAGGCGGAGCTGCACTTTTTCCTGGGTTAGACAAGAAACAGTTAGGTTGGAATTTACCTCCTCTGTTTTCTCATCAACAGGAAGGTCATCCTCCTCGGTAAAAACATTGGAGAAGAAATAGTTTAATAGGTTTGCTTTTTTCTCATCGCCCTCTATAGTCTCACCCTCAGTACTTTTTAAAGGGCCAACATTTTCTTTTTTAACCTTTTTACTATTTATATAGTTAAAAAAATTTTTGCCGTTAGTTTTACTTTTTATGGCAATATGTCTTTCTGTCTTCAGCTTTGCTGCCTTTATCATTATTTTACACAGTTTATTTTCTTCCCTATAGCTTCTTAGCGCCTCTTCACTGCCCTCCTGTTTTAGTAGCTGAAACGCTTTATTTTTGCTTTTTATTGGCTCCTGTTTCTAATTATTTTTTTACCATATGGTATGTACCTCTCACCATGGGCGCCTAAGATGTTTTTAAAGATCTCCCATTTATTTTTTGTTCTGCTATTTTTAAACACCTTGTCCCAGTCAATACAGTTTAGTGCCTCTCTAAGCAGGGTAAAATTAGCCTTCCTCAAATTCAGTGTTTTAGTGGCTCCATGACAAAAAGCTCTATTGAAGGTGAAATGGAAGTTTATTATATTATGGTCACTATTCCCTAGGTGCCCCTCAACCTGAACCTTTGTTACTCTGTCAGGTCTATTAGTCAATATTAAGTCTAGAAGGGCCTTTCCTCTAGTCAGTTCCTGCACCATTTGGGATAGGTAATTATCTTTAGTTATAGACAAAAACCTTTTTCCTTTGTGAGAGCTACAGGTTTCAGATTCCCAATTTATGTCTGGGTAGTTAAAGTCGCCCAGAATAACAACCTCATTCTGATTAGATGCTTTATCTATTTGGCTGAGGAGCATATCTTCTATGGGTTCTGTTATATTTGGCGGCCTATAGCAGACTCCTATTAGAATTATATTACTGTTACTACCCCCATGTATATTTACCCATAATGATTCCACCTGTTCATTACCTGTACCTACATCTTCCCGAAATGTTGGCTTCAGACAGGATTTTACAGAGACAGATACCTCCCCCCTTCCAGTGTTTACGGTCACTTCTAAAAAGACTGTAACCCTGCAAGTTAACCGCCCAGTCGTAGCTCTCGTCCAGACATGTAATTAATGAACTTCCTATATGCTATTTTAAATACTTTAAGGGGTGCAGTTTCTTAGATGAAGTCATTTATAGGGGTATCTAACATACAGGCCCCTCAAAACCACGTCAAAACTGCAATTTATAATTTTCTTCAAAATGTGAAAAATGGCTACTAAATTTCTAAGCCCCCTACTGTTGTACAAAATAAAAAGACTTTTAAATAATGATGCCAACCTACAGTAGTCATATGGTAGATGTGAATTATAAACTATTATGTGCAGAATAACTATCTGTCTTGCGCACAGAAATTTTAGAACTTTGAAAATGTCAAATTTTTCAACATTTTCACGATTTTTTTCACAAATAGAGAGGGATTATATGGACCAATATTTCCTCCTAGCTTGAAGCACAAAGTGTCATGAGAAAACAGTCTCTGAATCAAATAGATGGGTAAATTTATTAAAAAGTTATTCTCACATAGTGTCACAGGTCAGATTTCAATGGGACTGTCAGGAAGGCCAAAACTGGCTGTGTCCTTAAAGGGGTTGTCTCACTATATCGATTCATCTTACCTCAGTCCTGTTTTCTCAGCTTACTCCAGCCGTAGGTGATGTGGCATGAGGCCAGCGGTAATATACCGCTGGTCCCATGTCGCAATCGTGTGGGGCTTATTTGTAATCCTGCACGATCTCCAGTACGTACCCACACATCCATTTGTAGTAACACACCTCCCACTAGGACGTATGGGTAAGTCCTATGTCGGAAAGGGGTTAAAGCAACCAGGCTGACAGGTACTAAAACAGCAGCGGCACTGGTGATGCTGCACCAATAGCAGGCAGAAAGAGCTCCCTCCTTCTGTTTCTACCTTAGCTGCAGCGATCGTAATCACCCATGACCATAGCTTATGTCACGATCGTGCAGGGCCTGCTTGTGCCACACAATGTGCAGGACGTACCTGTATGTCCATTTGCTGGAAGGTACCTCCTGCTAGGATGTACGGTAAAGCCTCTGTAATGACCTTGTCTGTTCAGGCCTCAATGCAGTTCTCTATCCGCAAATACAGCAGAGACTAGCTATGGTCATGATTCTGTGCCTGAATTTTATGTTTTCTTTGAACTAGTCTTATTCCACACTTGCTGTGTGGTGATTGACAGGTTCTCCTACACACCGTCTGGTTACTTCTTCTAGCCCTAGTGTTGGGCTGCAGATAGTTTAGACTGAGTGGTAATAGACAGCTGGCTTTGCCACTCATCTCACTTCCCTGCAAGTCTGTGGTTTAGATATAGGAGGGCCGGTCCAATCATGCTTTGGACCGGGACTTTTACATCTAATATTTATACCACTTGTGCTCTTGGACATTGCTGGGATAGGCTCTTGTAGCTTGAGCTGACGTTTCATATTGAATTATATTGCTTGGATTGCTGACCTCTTTGCCTGTCTTCTTGACTTCCTTTTTTGCCTGCCATTTTTGTATCATTTTGTTATCTCTGGTTTGAACTGTATCTTCCTGACTATTCTTTTGTGTTTGTTTGTCTTGTTCTGTGTTTCACTTGCCTTGTAAAGGGAATGTGTACCAGTTGTTGCTGACCACTTAGGGATGGGTCGACAAGAATGCAGGGTCCGTTTTGGGGGGCCTAGTGCTATCTGCCTTTCCCTTTCTTTCTATTCTGGCCCCGGGGTACCTTACAGTCTCCTTCAGGGAGTCAACAGAAAGCAAGCAGTACATTAGATTCTTGTTGGTATAGGAAAAGAATATGTTGTTTTGGCTCTTAGTCATAACATATCACAATAGCCAATGAGATCCTTAACGGTTTAGGAATAAAGAATTACTTATTCTTATATATATGCTTCATCAGCGTTACACCATAAGCAGAATTTCAAAGAATAGATATGTAAACTGGTCATCTGGGCAATGATACCACACACTATAAGTGCCAGAAGACAATGTGGAAAAGATATTAACTGCCTAACAGAAAAACTATAAGCCCAATACTTTTATTATTTGGTGATAGCTCCCCTTTAAGCTGTTCATACATGTAAAATAAATGTTAGCCTAACTTGGCCGGTTTTTGGATTGGCCAATGATCAAATATTCAGGAGGAGGGTGGCACTTGACCGTTCCCTAATCACAGAAATAACTGACCGACAGCTATCTCATGGGCATGGCTGGCTTATTTTAGTAAATAGCTTCTAGCACATTGATAATCAAAATAGAAACCGTCAAAACCCTTGTGTCCACTGTGTGTAGTTAACAGATGTTCTATCACGGAATATAAATGCACTGTCATACTTTGAGTTATACTGCTCAATAAACATTCCACAAATATCTGTGTGTAACAGACATCAGCTCATTTTTATGAACAATGACCCAACCATCTGCACCACTCCTTTCTTCATAAAGCCGTCATTTTGTGACTTTTTGTTTTATGTTTCAGTTAATTTCCTTTCACATGGTAAAATGATTCTCCAATATTCTATTATCTACATATTTACAACATAATCATATTATAAGTAGTAGTATTGCTCTAATTGGTATTAGCAGTAGTAATAATAGTAATAGTAATCATAGTTATAGTTAGAGATGGGCGAATCGATTCTAACGAAGTGGAATTCGTTTATAATTTCAGGAAAACTTCGGTTCTGA